>JANRGW010024142.1:0-23433 GCA_024733675.1 Psilopsiagon aymara
TCCCTCCAGGAGCAGAGGGAAGAAAAAGGGGGAAGTGAGTGAACAAACTGCGTGGCTGATTTATGGCTTAAACCACGGCAGAAGGGAAATGAAAAAATCTTTTTTAAACATTGAAAATCAATTATTACAACTAACTTTCAGTTAAGTTATTTAATCAGTAAAAAATTATCTGTTTTGTTGGTTTTTGAGGTATTTTAAAAATGCAGGATGACCTGGAATAGAGTTTTTAAAGTAAAATTCCTGCATTCATAGCTTTTTTAACCTTCCTTGTTTCAACTAGAAAATGCAAGGACTTCCGGTTGGGTCACGCTAATTTATTTTCATGTTTTGTTTTAGATCTTTTATTTCTCTCTTTCACTCTCCATTTCTTATTGTTGTATCACTGGAAAAAGTAGCAGAAAGAATAGCTTCTTTTTTAGGGCTATATTGGCTAGGGAGCACAGTTTTGAGGAAGAGCCATGTGGAGAACATCATAGACTTTATTCGTCAGTGTCTAACAAAAATGAATCACACCAGACAGAAACCTGTCCAAAGTGCTGCTGGTAGAGAAAGTGTGACAGATCACGACAAAAAGTTTTCTTCTGTTTGTTGTTGTTGTTATTGCTGGGTTCTTTCTTCCTTTGGTTTTGTTTTGAGATTTTTTTTGTAACCAAGAAAACTTAGTTGCTTCTCCTTCCCATTGTTAAGAGTTTAATGTAGCACTTTGGGAATTACTTGTAATCATGTTTTCTAGAGCACATTTGATTTCACACATCATTGTGTTTCATTTGTAACTATAAATTCAAGCCAGTGTGGGAAATCAAGAAGAAATATTCTGACTTTACTGCCAAATTTTAGATAGGGGTTGAGTGGGGTTTGTCAGAGGAGATATCTGAGCTGTATTGGAGCAGTAAAATGGGGTATGTCTCTCAGGAGTTTATACAGAACTTGTTCTTATTGCTATTTCAATAAGTGTAACATGTATGGGTGCTAATGGTGTCATACATCGGAAAATATTTGCTGGGGGCATCTGTTAATTTACCCGGCAGACACAAAGAAGAACTAAATGAAATGAGAGAAATCAAGTTGGCAGTAACGCTCCCGATTCCTGAAATGCATTATGTGGAGTAAGTGCACAGAATGTTAAGTTTATGACTGCAACATAATCTAGTTTTTAAAGATTCATTTGATTTTACAAGATTAATGAGTCTTTTTTGCTTCATTGTGTAAGAAAACCTGTATATAATTTAGTAGCAGGTCAACAGATGAACTTGGAAATATCTTCTGTACAACAGATGGAATACCTAATTCCATCTAATGAATAGCAAAAGCCAAGTAAGTGGAATGGAAAAGAAGTTTATATACTCAGAAATTTCAGCCTACATCCTTCTTGCCTCCTCTTCTGTGTTTGCAATTTTTATATTTTTTTTCTTTTTTTTTACCTCTTTAGTAGCAGTAGATAACGTAGCTGATGTTGCACTACATTTAATTCACCATGGAAGTATCAGCGCACAATTGAGAAGACGTTCTTAAGAAGTGTTCTCTTACACGGAGAAGACTTTTCAAAGAGAGTTTAACACAAATATGTGTGACCTACTTTATTAGTGCTTTCAGCTTCATCCAGGTGAGTTTTAGGTAACAGAGGAGGGAAAGCAAGATGAAGATCTGGAAAATGGTCTGACAAACTTGAAATAGCTCTCTGTTCTTTGCAGTTGAGAAAAGCATCTCAGGTTTCTCCCCCTGTGCTCACCTAGAGACTGATCATGGCATGCAATGATGCGCAGGAAGATGTCAGGGTCTGATGATAAGATCCTGGTATGAATTGGGCAGGCATAAGCTTAAGCTTGCTTCTCTCATCTAGAACAAATGCTGTAATCCCAAAGACAATAGTTTTAAGGAAGTAAATCATATGTTTTCATGTCAACCTTGCTTTGCAACGTCTTTCATCTACTTCTATGTGAAATGTAGACATTCCTGAAATTGTGAAGATTTTCAAGGAACAGGCAAAGGATTTCTCACTCCACTAGATTTTTCACAATCAGCGATGCTAAGTATAACTAAAAAGGTGCTTCTGGAAAACCAAGACTAGAAAACTAGATTGACAGGAGGTTAAACGTATAGAATGTCTAGTCAAGTAGTAGGAAAAATATCTTTGCACAATAGTGTTCTATTGAAACATTTAAATATTTTAATACTGCTCTTCCATTTCTGAGGTATGATGACCTTTGCTCTTCTTTATAAGTGATGACTACATTTATGAGATATGAAATTTTTATTTTTTCAGCTTAAAAAACAATTTCACTCAATCATTTTCTACACAAGAAAGTTTCTGTAATTCATATGTAATTATGACTATGTTTTATGTGTTCAGAAGTTCTGTATAGAATTACTGTGAGCTTTCTTTGATATAGTGAAAATTAAAAAAATGGTATTTTTGACATAACTACCTAAAAGATAACGATGCTGTTTCACAGCATCTGTGAGATGTCAGAATTTGTTAGCATGCTGTACTGGAAGTGACCAGGGAGCGCTCTGAATTTGAAGAAGTCTTCACTGAAAAAAACAAAAAAAAAAAGAAGGAAATAATGCTGTATCTCTGGAAAACTTTTTAACATCTATGAAATAAATTTTCACTGGACATTTTCTAATCAACCATAGTACTAAATTCAGATTAAATCTGTGTAAAGGAGAGTCACATGCAGTGCCTTCAACTATAGTAGGGGCCACTGTCTGTAGCAGTTGGGTTTTGTCGTTGTTGCTTTGTGAGCACATTATTCAGTTCCTGTCAGAAGAGTCCCCAGGCTTGTGAAAATTTTAGACTTTTTGATCAATGCCAATAAGAAGATTTTTCTATTGATTGAGTTTACCCATGTGCTGTAGCAGGTTTGTGAGTACCACAGGACATTAAAGTGATGACTAAGTGTCAACCAAATTGGCCTTTGCCTGGTATTGCACCTCAAATGAAAAGTGGGAGAAAACAAATAAAGAATTTGGATAGTGTTTTATGACAACCTCCTCTGCATCAGGAAATAACTCCACAGAATTATTTCACTGAAATCATTAATCTTTGAGCCATGAAACATGCTCTTTCCCTTTCAAGAACTGAAGAGTTAATGCAGTGTCTGAGGAAGAAATGATAACTCTCAGTGGTGAACTTCCAATGCTCATCACATCATAAGGACAAGTGGAATGCCATTCGTAGTTACTGCTGTTGGTAGGTGTCCTGGGTTCAACAGTAGCAGACATTTTTCTCCTTGGTAGCTGGTGCAGTTCTATGTTTTTGACTTTTGGCCTGTGCGGTAGGCGAGGACCCTCCAGTGGTGGGAGAATGATGACAATCTATATGATCATGCATCAAGCTCGTTTATTGCATCTGAGGGCTTCACTTATATATCCTTAGGGTTCATTATGCACGCTAGTCAAGATATGATTGGTCACATTCAAACGATTGCCAACATACAATTGGCTAAGTGTTGAGTGGTTGTATTTTATTCCCTTGTTGTTTCGCTTGTCATTATTATTGTTGGTGGTAGCAGTAGTGGCATGTGTTATACCTAAGTTACTGGACTGTTCTTACCTCAGCCCGTGGGAGTTACATTCTTTCAATCCTCCTCCTCATTCTCCATGGACTGAGGGGGAAGAAAGAAGGGGGAAGTGAATGAGTGAGCTACATGGCTGACTGGACTTAAGCTACGACAGTAGGGGAGCAAAAAATATTAGGAAAGCTTATATTTTGTTTAGAAAGGAGAAATATTTGACAATGTGTTGGATGGAGGAAAGCAGTGGGGACTTGCAAGGTTGGTTTTAATTTTGCTATCAATCAGCATGGTATGTAGTAGGACATGGGTTCTCATAAGTTTGTTTATATTAATATAGGCAGTGCTTACCATTACTATAGTAATAGGATAAATATTGCTTTGAGTGGTAAACTGCTGCATGATTAGAAATACACAGTTTATAATCATGCTTAGCTGGATGATCATGTTTTCTGCTTGATGGTGTTCAAGAAGACAACTGGTTGGGGTTAAAGAGGTTTCAGAGTACAAATGGGTAATTAAGACAATTTGCCATCTGCCAAGCAGGGAAAAGAACAATCAAAATAGAATCATATACTCCAGTCGGGTAGCATAGTAATAGCTGTCAGCAATTATACCTGTTGTCCTCGTGATTATTATTTCATTAGGCTCAAGCCTAAAATTATTCCTTTGCTTGTGTAGAGAAGAGTGTGTCTTCTGAGTACAACAATCTCCATGGTACATATGGACAACTGCCATACATTTATCACACACAAGAAAAAGGATGTTGCCAGGAGGAATATTTTATTAGACTTTATTAGTTTTTTAAGAAGCTGGTCTATATCTATACCTTTAGTTGGTCATTTTATTTATGTTAAGATATTCCTAAGCAGTTTTAAAAGCAGTCATAAAAGGTAAAATTTAAAATTGAGGTCAGCTTGATTAATATTCAACCCTGATAGATTTTTAGTTTGACCCAGGACCATGTACAGTATCCAAAATGTGAACTCATTGAGCACTTTAGGAACAGAGATTTTTACACCAGATATAAGCCAGACTGTACTATGCATCATTAGCAGAGGGAGTTTTTTCTGTGCTATGATTTAAATTTTAATTTTATTGAAGATTGGAAGTCGGAAAAAGACTGCAAGTGCAAACTTATACATGTTGAAACAAAAGGAAATGCTCCAAGAAGTTTACTGAAGCTGGGGCTTCTGAGAGATTGGTGGTTTTACAAATCTAACACAATCTGTAGCCCCATTGCACCAGATAGTCACAACAGCCATTGTTGAAAAGAAACAAATATCAAGGAATCATCATCTCTCCAGATGAGAGACTTGGGGCAAGCTTCAGGTGCATCTGAGTATGGCGACAAGGGTAATAACTACTGCTTATTCCTTTTGCACAGTCACCCAAGTTGGAGGATCCCTCACATAGACTAAGAAGGAAGGAAGTGGACACTTTCTCTGTGAGTGAGTTTTGGCGCTGTGTTTAAATTGCCTCATAGTGCACTATGAAAGTTAGATATCTTGGCACACTGTAATATAGTAGGTTACATGGAAGGCAATATAATGCAACATGATATATCATTAGTCTGTTTTACCAGGGTAAAAAATCTAGACTAGAAACAAACTTCTACCTTCACTGAATAAATGATCTTTGGATAAAAATTCAGCAGATTACCCACAACTTTACCACCTGGATGTCTCTAGTGCAAAAATTAATGACTGTGGCTTTTGACCATCTGTTTTACAAATATTCTGGCAGGTGCAAATAGTTCCTACTCAATACTAAATATGGGTTGTGGAAAATAATCCTTTTTCACACCAATTGTCATCCATACTCCTTGAGAAAAAGGTAGTTTGTTATAGCATTGTTTCATTTTGCTTTGTTTGTTTTCTGTAGGGTTTTTTTATTTTTTTTTTTTTACAGGTTCACAGGTAATGCAAAAAACACTGAATAAGCACTTGCCAAAATATCTATCATAAAAATATCAAATATTAATGAAGATTTTGAAGGAAGCATTAAAGTTAAACCTACAATTCATTTTTTTGTTGTTGCTGCTTTCAGATTCCATTCCAAATCTTGGTTGATAGAACCTGTCATTACTGGTCTTCAATAAACATAATCTAAGGTTGTCATATAAAAGATCATGAACCATCTTCTACATTACAGAAAACCAGAAATCTTTCTTCTTTCAAACAGTAGATAATCTCTTTGCTAGCTTGGGAGTGGATGGCAGACTCTCCCAGTTAACACTATATAACATGCAAAACTGTTTAGTTATAAATGATAAAATCATCAAAATGACTGGCAACACTAAACCCATTCTGTGCCAAAAATATGTACATTTCTGACGGGGTACAGAAGGCTTTCCCTTTCCCAGGTGTAGAAACTGTATGTGTTTGTATATTTGCAGGGTAGAGGAGGGAGGATGTCCATTTAATGTTAACATGGAAAATGTCCATTGAATATTATGAGTTGCAACTTGTTTCAGTGTATTATTAAGACTATAAAATATTTTATTCCCAAAGATGTTTTTAGGATTCATATGTGTTGTGGTTTAAACCGTAACTTATGCAGTTTGCTCACTTACTCCCTCCTCTTTCTTCCCCACCATTCCAGGGGACTTTCTAGTCTCTTCAAGTAGATAGAACGTTAAGGGAAAGAGAAAGAAGAACCAGCTGGAGCCAAGAGAGAATAACCTGTTTTGACTTGCTGTTTGAACCCACTGAAATTCCTCCCCTGCAGAACAATTTTATTAGTAAATTCGTTTCCTTCTTATGTGATATTTGAACTAGATATCATTCAGAGGACATATTCAATGAAAACTTTTAAGCACAGACTGCTCACATTTGTGGGTCCTGTCAAGTGAACTCACAACTCCAAAACCACTGTTAGAACTAGAACTGATCTCACAGGTATGATTAACTTATTTCAAGATTAGTAGTGTAAAAATATTAGTCAATAGCTTACGTATTTTTCCCTTTTACATTGCTTATATTGTATTTCAATATAGAATCGTAGAATAAAATCATAGAATAATTAGGGTTAGAAGGAATCTTAAAGTTCACTTAGTTACAACACCTCTGCTATGAGCAGGAACACCTCCCACTAGAATGGGTTGCTCAAGGTTCTGTCCAGCCTGGCCTTCAACACTTCCAGGAATGAGGCACTCACAGCTTCCTTGGGTAGGCTGCTTCAGTGCCTCACCACTCTCATATTGAAGAATTTCTTCTTTATATCTAACCCAAATATTCCCTGTTTAAGCTTGAACTTATTCTTTTCTGTGCCCCTTAAGTAATGTATATATTTTTGGCACAGAATGGATTTAGTGTTGTCGGTCATTCAGATGATTTTATAATTTTGTCCTGGGTTCAGCAGTAGCAGTCATTTTTCTCCTATTTAGTAGCTGGTGCAGTGCTGTGATTTTGATTTTCAGCCTGGGAAATGCACTGGTAACACTGATGTTTTTAGCTGTTGCTCAGGAATGTTTAGTCTGACCAAGGACTTTCTGAGTCTCATGCTCTGCCTGGGAGGAGGGGAAGCCGGGAGGAAGCAGAGAGAGGACACCTGATCCAAACTAACCAGAGAGGTATTCCATACCACAGCACGTCATGCCCAGTATATAAAATGGGGGCAGTTACCCATGAGGGTTAGACCACTGCTGGGTCAGGCTGGGTATTGGTTAGCTGGTGGTGAGCGATTGCATTTCTTTCCTGGTTGTTTCACTTATCTTTATTATTATTGGTGCTAGCGGTAGTGGTTTGTGTTATAACTTAGTTCCTGGAGTGTTCTTATCTCAACCTGTAGGAGTTACATTCTTTCGATTCTCCTCCCCATCCCTCAGGGGGTGGGGGGGAGGAAGACAGGGGAGTAAGCAAGCATCTGTGTGATTCTTCTGAGTTATGGCTGGGCTTAAACCATGACACATTTATAACCAAACCATTTTGCCTGTTTATAAAAGTTTACAAAAAGTAAAGGTTCTACATTAAATTAGGTATGTACATATTTCACAGGTTTTATAAGTTGGATTTGTGGCACTGATTGTGATAGTCCATTTTTCCCTGCTTAATTTAACTTAAACCTTTGATCTTTTTCTTTTTCACGTTTATTTCAGTTACATCATGCAGATTAATTACTATTGCTAATCGATGCAGGCTTAGTTTCATCTTTATTGGTTCATTTCTCTTTTGTTTCAACGCATGTGAATAATTCTTACAGCCAGCTTTAACAGTTCTGCACTGCAAAAATGTAGGCCTGCTTCACCGTAATAAGTTTCAGATACCTTTCCCTCAGTCATTAAGGAGGTGTGGTAAATCTGTGAAAATGGTTGCAACATTGCAATTATTATTATTATTATTATTAATATTATTATTAATAATAATAAAATAGTATATTAATTCTTCTTAGCTACCAAATGAATGGAAAGACACTGAAGATCTGTGAAGCTCACCCTGCAGAGTATTGGCTGAGATGGGCTATGTTTAGTTTGCTATAGGATCGGAAGCATACCCCTGCCCTTGAAGCAGTTCCCCTTCATGGAGCAGCCTCACACAACAGTTTTCCAGTCACCATGATTTTGCTGGCTTCTGCTACCAGCAGTCACACGCAGGCAGATATTTGGAAGTAGATGTAGAAAGTACTTCATAATAGTTATGATTGCCTCTGATTTTTCTCTTTTTTTTTTGATCCTTACATCTATATTGTCAATACCAGCTTTTGGCAATTGCTATTCCTGGGCATTTGACATTAGATTTTTATCTCATGAATTTAGCTTGAACCCTGTTGATGTGATATCCTTTCTACTTAGGAAAACTGTGTGTCAAACAAGTAACTGTTTGACTACCATCATTGCAGTAAATGACTATTTATATTTTTCAGTAATTTACAATGACTTATTTTATTTTACAAGCAGATTATCCATACATGTTATATATTGCATTTGCATATTCAATATCACATGTCAAAATACTTTGCCAAATTATTTCTGCAAGTGATTTCTAACTTTTCATGACATTATGACCTAGTCACTGTCAAGTGGTCAATGCCTCAACATTCAGCTATTGACAGGACACAAAACACTGCAGTGCAGTTCTGCTCTGATGGAATTGGGTGTCATTATTAGAACCAGAAAAATAATACTTGTACATGTAAATTTCTTTGGTTTTAGAAATGTGGATTTGTGCACAGGAAATTGGTGCAAAGAATGGTGGTGTGAGCCCTTATGGAAGAGGTAGGTGATTTCATCATGCAAAATATCTGGGAAAATTGATTTTATCCACTCATACTCCCACACCCACAAGTACTAGTGAAATGATAGTGGTGGGCTTGGCAGTTCTGGGGTAAAGGTTGGACTTGATGCTCTCAAGCCTTTTTTATAACCTATGTAAATCCAACTGCCATAGTATCACTGGTGCACAACACATGCAAGATGTTGCCTGCCAAGCTCTCAATATGCTTCCTGTTCTTCTCTTGATTGGGGTTGAAAAACTATTTTTTTTTTCAGATATTATGTAACCTCTGAAACAAATGTTTTACTACAGTGTGGTCCTTATGTCTCAGAATTTTTCTTCTCTCATTTTCCACAGAATTTTATATATCTCTGCTTTCTACTATGGCACAGATATACGACGGGCACACAAGAAATCTGCTCTCGGAGCTCATCTCAGGACTGTCAGCAGCCACCAAACATATGCAAAAGCTTTGTTACAGCATTTGTTAAAGGTCCAGCCCACTGCCATAGTTCTTAATTTCAATTTTTCTGATTCCTGCTCCTGTCTCAGCTGTTTAACTCTCTTCAAATTTGGTTTGATAACTGCTCTAAATTAACCTTATACAGATCTACTAGCATGGACCTGAATTCAGGTAGTGTTCTTGCCTGAGCACCTTACAGTATGTCTTTAGACTCTATACTATCTAGACCCTGTCTTGAATTCTGACTGAATTCTTACCACTTGTCATAATTCTCTGACTGTTTCTTGATTCAGCTCACACTGACTTAATTCTAGGTTTCAGACAGAATTCTACTAAGTCCAGACGGTTGCTTCCACTTCAACTATAAAATATGCTATTACATTCGGCTGTTCTTGCTTGGATTGTTTGACTCCAAAAAGGAAATTAACTGGCTTTCCTGAGTTGAGTAAAAAGAATGGAGCAAATACCCATTAGAAAAAGCAAAAACATAACCAGAATTTGAAATTCCACTGAAGAACATTGTTTATTATATAAAGTTGAGATCTTAGTAGACTTCATTTTGTTTCATATTTCTTGTTATTACTAGTGGTTTCAATTCTTCTTTTTGCAGGAGGTGGAATTCCTACTGGAATATTATGTTTATTTCATCATCTCATTATTAAAAAGCTCACACTTTCTTGAATTCAGTCTTTTACTACTCTATGAAGTATCATGAATGTTACTATCTTCACTTAAAGGATAAGAAGTTGAGACACATAAATAAGCTTATGAATTTGTGAAGGTATTAGGGATAGAACTGATATTGCATTAAACACAAGACCCTGTCACCAGAAGTTCACTCCTCTTTGGAGATTAGATTAGCTTGAGTAATAGAGGTCTGCAGTCTTTCCTGTTTCTAAATATTGATGATGGAGAAAAGATTGAGTTGAGTATACACTTATTCTTCAATCTCCCCACTTACCAATTTTGCCTGAAACACAGTCCTAGTGGGTCAGATGAACTCTTACTAGGGAAAAGTGACTCCTGAAATATAGTCTTAGTTCTGGTTCTATAAGTAATCCTTTGTTTCTTGGGGCAACAATATCGATTTGACCAATAGAGAGAAGTGAGAAACCTAGTCATGATACACTGACTACATGGGCAGTGGAATGGGTATACCAGAGAAAGAGGAAAGAAACACAAGGGACCTAAAGGGTAACACGTAAATAAATGAAGCACTGGCAATTAAGAGTAGCTGAAGAAGTAATTTTCTGCCTTTAAGAAGAGTGATAGCTCTGTGAGATAAGTATGCATGTAAATTGTAGGTTCCTCAAATATTACAGTGGTATAAAACTGTAAACCAAAGAAAATACTTCATATGTAGCTTCAGTTTTTACACAGCTCAGAAATCCTTCTGAATCTAATTTGACTTTTTTTTTCTCTCCTCGTTTTGGAAGCATCCTTTTTCTAATGTAGGCCGTTCTTTGACACATGGAAAAGCTATAGTCTAAGTGTCTAGGTATAATTCAGTTTTGCCTTGGTTTATGCTTATCTTAACAATATCACAGTTGACAGTTTTCCTTTCTGTGATTTATACCTGTGTTTTAGGCTTTTTATTACACCATGGTGTGAGGTTGGTGACAGAGTCAGGCTAAATAAGTTTCACACAGCTTTCATATCTGGAAACCCATTTTCTGCTCTGCTTATTTATTTATTTATTTATTTATTTATTCCCTGCTAAGGCCCAGGCTTCTTTATTTCTTTTGTAGATAACAGAATGAGCACCTCCAGCATCAGCACTATATTTCCTCTCCCAGCCTATCAGCCTCCTCTCCCAGCTTTCATCAGACTCTTAACAGTAGAAGGAAACAAAACTGAATTCTTATTTTACCATATTAATTTATTCTGTTTAATTTTTTATGTGCATGCATAATTTCCTCACAGGAAAGATACTTAAATCGATTGGTCCTTTAAACCAATAATAATAATTTTAAAATTATGTGAGACAAGAAAGCCTCTACATACTGTGTCTGAATAGATTACTGTGGTAAGGGAGAACATGTGTGGTGGTAGGTGGGTACTGAAACGTTTGAGTCCTAACCTTTCATAAGCACTTGCTACAGATGTGTGAGAAAGCCTGATCTGCTTTCAGGTTTGTGGAAGAATTTGTAACCAGGTTCCCAGGTTTTCTCACGAAACTGCTAAAATAATCTGGGACCTTCACTAATGTAGGTCATGTTCCTTCATTTTCTCATAAGCTGAAACTGATCTTTAATTTTCACAAAGTTCTTATTTACTTTTCTTCTTTCCTGTGTGCTGCCTTCTTTCCATCTGCAACATTTTCTAACATTTTCTTTACTTTGGCTGGCAGGCAGAGCTCTTGCTCTATGTGTTATCTGCTTCTGAAAAACTTTCTAGTGTGGAGTTAACACAAGGATGAAATTAAGTATGTGCTCTGCATGAATCCCTGAGGCAAAAGCAAAACTATTGGTGTTTTAGGCCACTATTGTACCTCAGTTTGAAATCTAAAGATATTTCAGCTAGTGCTGAAATTGTCTAGCACTTAGGGTGCTCTGAGGAGTAACCCCACAATCTCACCCTTGCTTTATATCTGTATCATGCCTGGATTCCAGAATAAGGTAGAGGGAGGGTAGCATGCACTCTTGTGAGGGCTAACCCCGCTCAGAGCAGATTAACCTTAACCTTGTTACACAATGACTAACCCTTGGTTTTCTCTGAGATCCCCACTGAGGGACCAGACACAAGTGGGGAACTTCAGTTGTTCGGCAAACGAGGCAAATCCTGTGTTTAGATTTGGCATATTTAAGCAGTACAACACAGCCGTTGTTTAAACAAATGAGGTCACGTCGTTTTGCACCATGTTAAAATATGGTAGAACGTGCCAGATTATCCCACTGAGGCTGAGCTGTGACTGCACTGTACTGTGCAAAATATGTTAACTTTTCTTGTATTTTGCATTGCAAGAGACTTTCATTTTGTGGGTATAGTTGATGTAAATCTATTCATTCTAGCACTTAATCTGGTCAGAGCCAATATATTCTTGTAGACAGTCTGTGTTAGAGCTTAATTCTTGTAATTATTTATAGTATAATTCATTGTAGGCAACATGTGCAAGTCATGTAGTTAATCTGTTTACAGCTCTCAGTGCAGTTTATACAAATCACACATCACAGCATTTTAATTACAATGTCAGTCTGCATCTCATACAGTTTGTGAAAATCTCAAGGTTATTTAAGTCTTAGCTAATGATGGTAAAAAAACTGTGTGACTCTTATGCCTGGACACAAGAAACCTAGTCTCACCTAATGTGTTAGGAAATGTACTGATTTTTTTTCACATGGGCAAATTAAGTAGGACATTATCATTAGAAAGCAATGCTCCCCAACTGTGAATACAAATTTCATAGCTGCAAGGAGCAAAGGTTCACATATCTAAAAATAATTTTGGAAATGTATGCTGATAAGGTGACTGTTACTGACAGAATCTTTCTTGATGCTATACAGTAGGGGCCAAATTCTAAAGGCTGAATTTGAATGTCATGAGCTAATCCATGCGGTAGTTCAGTGAAGTACACACAGGTTTCAGTGCCTGGAAGGTTTATAGAGAATTTTTGGATGTTTTATTTGCAGGACTAATAAAAAATGTGCATGGATAGCAGACAGCAATATGCAAAAGGTTTTGTAATCTCACGGTTGCTTGCAAAACCAGTGTGCAGTTCAGTTTGCTCACAGGTCAATGCATTAGTAAGAGCAGTAAGTTAGTTTAACACAAAACTAAATTGAAATTAAAGTGTTTCTAGCATACTTTTCTTTCAAAGTTTTTGGTTCAGGGAAGCAAACTTGCATGTATTGGTACCAGAGAAGGTGTCTACAAGATAAGGTAATAGGTTTTGAGTAAACTTGATAGAACAAAGTCCCTAAAATTCCATGCTACCTAGTGCCTATTTGGAACTGCATTGTATATGTCAAATAAGTAATATAATTCAGCTGAGTGATGCAAAGATAGGTTTCCCTTTCTGTTAAAACTTTATTATTCTGAAACTTGGTGTTACCTTTCCATGACTGACTGATACTGAATTAAGATGTGTAGGGGAATCTGACCATACACACCTCTGTGAAAAAGAGAAATAAGTCAGCAGCTTTTCATATCTTACATTTGTAGAAAAGTGTGGCTTGATATGGGGTATTTCAGAAATTAATGTTTATATCCAAGTACAATTTTGCTTGTGTGGAGTGTGCAGTGGTGAAGTTCACTTTTCAGAGTCAGCTTTGGGTACACAAGACAGCTTGGTAACATTAGCTGAAGCCTTTAAGCAAAGCAATTAAATCAGAAAAGCCTAGCCTCTCAGCTGGAATGTAATTAGGCACCAGTGCTTTCTGGTTCCATAAGAAGCTTGATCACAATGGCTCTTTCACATGCCATTGCACTGGATAGATGTGTTTTACAAGCTCACTCCCAAGGCTAGTTTATAATAATAGACCAAGGAGTCCTTGATCTGGACTTCAGTGTTTGCTTTGAGCTATCACTTCTACAGCATGTTTAGCGCCATCCCTGCCATGACTGTCCCAAGTAACCCAGAAGGAATCAGAGGAAGCTCATCCAGCATCTCAGTGTTTTCACATCATTAGACTTTGTTTATTTCTTAAAATAACAGAAAAGGAAATTTTATCAGAACTCAGTAAAGTATGCCGGCCTTATGAGATTGTAGGTCTCTCTTCTACAACCAGACATGTACATCATACGAGGATCCCACTGCAAACCGAATGATTTCTATATGAGTGCAATGGCTGTCATTTTGTTTGGCAGAGTTGTATCATGTGGTTCAGTGATTAGTCATTCTGACACCCAGGCAACAGTTCACTTGTAAAAGCAAAGTGATGTTTCTCAAAAGAAAAATAGTGTTATTTTGCAGCCTGGCTGGCACTTCAACTTTTCCTACACTGTTTTCCATTTTAAATGCACCTGGATTCACATACTAAAGAGTGATTACTGAAGAAAAACTAGGTTTAGAATATGCAGAACATCCAGAACATCACGGAAATTTCAAGCCTTTGCTCATCTGCTATATCAGAGAGGTGTAAAACATTTTAAGGTATTTTTTGTTTGGGCTTTTTTTTTTTTGTTTGTTTTTGAATCATATAACATCTGCTACTTGCACCTGAGGTCGACTGATAAAACTGAGGGTTTTATTCTATTTTTTCACCTGGAAGTCATATTCTATGAGCAAGGGCACCAATTCTGTGATAATTGCTTAGTGTTCTATTCACGTTTGGATTTGTTTGTGTGACTAATTTCAGAATGGTCATACTCTTTTCTGAAGGACGCTTTGTGGTAGTACACAATTCACTTACATAGTGGAGAACTCCCTGATCAAACACTCATTCAGTAGGTGTTAATTTTTTATGAAATATTGCAATTTATATTACTGTATGCATGAACCTCAAACACAGACCAAAATCATACTGTTTTGAAACTATGAACCCCCTCCTTATTTTTTATTCTATAAACAATAGAAAATTTTTCTGTAACATAGGAAGTAACAGGATATCAACAAGAGGAGTGCAAGGAGACAGTGAGAACATATTGAACAGCATGAATGAACTTGGCATACCAAAACTATGCTAGCTTTTTCTCAGCTGTCATAGGAAAACAGTCTATTAAGAGAAGATAGAAAAGATGATGTTGAGTGACTAAGTAGATGTTTATAGGGAATTTCTCATAAACCATAGAGGCATTATGACAAAGCGTGCAGAGATTTGGACTAAATGATCAGTAATGCGCTTATGTCATGGATTGATTAATTTTTTTTTTTTAAAAAAGACTCCTCAGAGAAAGTGAGAGGTGAGAAGCAAGTGGGGACACCCCTTGTCTGAGAAAGTCTTCTTCCCCAAAGTGGTATCACTGGCAAATATAGCCATCAGGTAGAGCTGCAGAATGCACACCTACTGCAGAGGGGTCTTCAGGCAAGGGGGTGAAAATCTGTAATCTTCGTGACACAACGTGTAGGGAGACATGCGCATTACCCTGTTGCCGAGAGTGTGTGCTCATGTGTCTGTGTGCATGGCTAGAACTTTTCCTTATAAGTCATGAAAAGGTGCTAATAGACATCTACAAAGTTTAAACATTTTAAGACACTTTGTAAATATCTTCTTGTGGTTTATCTGCTGTATTACTGATACTGAGCCTGTGTATATACCTGACTGATTGCTGGTTAATTACAAATCAATAATAAATAACTAATAAAGTTTAGAGAACTAAGGAGAGTTAAAGATTTGAGGAAGGAATGGTAAAGGATGCAAAGACATGAACTTTGAGGACAGAAAGGTATATCAGATTAAAAAGCAAAGAATAATAAAAATGAAGCAGATGAGAGGTGGTAAAAAAGGAATTCAAGGAACACAATGGCACTTCAGAGGCAAGTGTATAGTTAATAAAATAAGAGTAGATCAATAGACTCTGCATGTGAAATAATACAGGGTAAAAATATGGGATGAAAGGGGAGAGAGAAGTCACAAAGAAATAAGGGATAGGTTTTTTATGTTATTTTTTTATTTCTGCCACTGACCAATGAGATCCTATTCAGAGAAAGATGGAGTAACAGAATATTTGGAAAAAAGCCCAAACTAACAAAAGCAGTTTCAGAGGAGAGTTTATGCAAACCAAACTTTGAAACTCACAATTCAAGATTTAATTACACTGAAGTTTACTTGTCTGGAAGATAGGGCAAGAAGAGAAGAAAATGTATGTGAAATCCAGAATACCAGGAGAATTTTTTTAAGACATGGTATTACTTTATAAGAAAAAAGTTTCTTTATAAAAAATATTTATTAAAATTTATTTGAAATAGGACTTAGGCTGCTGTCCAGAGTATTTGGACATTTTTTCCTGAATATTCTTTTGTGGTTAAAAAGAAATTCAGTCTATTTTATGAGCATTCTTCTCAGCTCCCTGTCTCATTTTTTTTGTTTGTTCTTTTGTATATTGGATCTCTAAGAAATTTAATCCTGTTTTTTCATCTGATAAATTTTAGTTGAATGACATTTGTGCTTTCTGTACATAAGGTATGATATCAAGTTAGAAATATATACATTTAGTAATGTGCTTATTGTTAGATAGTACTTATGGAAGAAGATAAGAATTTACAGAAATCATAGAATAGTTAGGGTTGGAAAGGACCTTAAGATTGTCTAGTTCCAACCCCCCTGCCACGGGCAAGGACACATCACATTAAACCATGCCACCCAAGTCTTTGTCCAACCCGGCCTTGAACAATGCCAGGAATGGAGCATTCACAATTTCCTTGAGCAACCCATTCCAGTGCCTCACCACCCTTACAGTAAAGAACTTCCTCTTTATATCCAATCTAAACTTCCGCTGCTTAAGTTTGAACCTGTTACCCTTATCCTATCACTACAGTCCCTAACAAAGAAAGAAGTCTGGGAAGGAACTGTTTTGAACAAATCTCACCTCTGGCAATTCAGTTCTTCACCAAGAAAAGAAAAATACGAGTTTGCCAAGATGGCAGTTGTGGTTGGTATAATTCATGTAATTTTTGAAAAGTATCACTTTTGAAAGCCAAAGTAATGACTATGAAGGACACACTATATTCTGTGTGCCCTGAGAACTTTTTTCTGCCTTGTTTGCCATATCAGATCTTTCTGGTCACATCTCTCATACCAAAATCCTTAGAACTCTCAAAATCTCTGCACATCATATTAATTTATTTAAGGTATTTTTCATGATCCTTATTAATTTTCCAGTATATACATGACTTCTCATTGGAATTAGTGCCTGTGTTACAATATTTTACTATATAAACCAGTGTTCATGTAAAGGGAAATGTTTAAGTGGGTGGATGAAGGGGAAGTAAACATAACAGTTGTTCCCCAGTCAGAAATTAAAAAGAACCATTAATCAATTTGCATACATTTGATATGAAAAAGGAAAAAAAAACCCTGCTTTGTTCAAATGGTTATTGCTTTAAGTCTTGAGTTTCAAATGGCAGGATAAAGCTACAGACTGAGGCAAATTCATATAAATTGAGATTGAAAGTATCTGTAGGAGACACTGTGAAATGGAAACGGAAGTGTTCTGTCCAGTATTGTTAGCAATCAAGAAACACTAAAAGAAATGGTTTATTTAGATACTTTAAGAACAGCCAGTATGAAAACCCACAATTGACAAACCCTCATTTGACCAGTAGTGAGGAGCACTTAGTGATAGCAGTGACTAAGTATTCTTGGAAGACTGATGAGAACTGAAGCATGTTTGAAGGGAAGACATACGTATTTTGCTGAAAGGAAAAGGTTTTGATAGGTATTTCATGTATCATAACTTTGAAACTATTTTCACTCTTATGCATATAAAGTAGAAATCTATTAAACATTAAAACTTTTATTCCCTAGTGTGAGTAAAACACATCTCCATTACCATGCTACCTCTCTGAATGGAGTCCAAGAAAAATGTTACCTATGCTCTTCACATGCTCACAAAAAAATGTCTTTATGGACACAAAATCAGTATATACTGGTAGAAGTATGTGAAATTGGAAAAATAAAAAATGTCTCAAAGGTTGTTCCAAATATACCTCCTGCATTGCATTACATTTATGGCCTAAGAATTTTAAATGCTTTACAGAGTGAAAATCACGGTATAGATAAGTTGAACTAGTTTTACAATTGCAGAGCCAGCTACTTTTAAAACAAAACCAAACTAAAATTGACTTTATTGCTACATATTGTCTTTTTCAACTTTTCCAAAAGGAAAGTCTATAGTTCATGGTGTTTTGAAGAACTCTCTTGTCTAGTCTTGGAAACTCTCCTTTTGAAGCATTACATGGAACATTAATGTGATACCAGGGATTCAGTATTAAGAAGGATGAATTGTTTGGCAATGGGTGCTTCGTGATTTTAGTAGCACTGGAAAGAAGGTAAGATTGACAGTGAACTCTTAGTCAGTACATATAATGTTGTTAAAATGTAATAGATGAACTATCTTGAGGGATTATTACACTGAAAGAATTCTATGATTCTGTGATTCTATGTCCCTTTCACTCTTCGCACTTAGTCACCTAGTGAACCATAAGAACCATTAGATCTACTAGTTTTTAAAGAACTCCTTATCAGGAGTAGGATTTTCTCAGGCTACTCATTAAAGACAAATAGAAATCAGCCTCTAAATGTTTGGTCGTGTTTTTGTCATGATAATGAAAAGGTATACCTTAGCTTACTTTTGCCCCCTAAACTCTTTGAGAACCTTTTTGTGTCCTTCTGTCCTGACATTCTTCCCCAGATTATACACCTTCTTGAAGCTACTTAACAGAACAGCTGTGGCTTTAAACTAAAATGTCCAATGTAACTATAAGTTGGCAGTTGACACCTTCTGCTCAGGACTACCATACAACTTCATAAATCTTCTCAGATTCACTCATTGTAAATGTTGAGCTCTGAGACTGATAAATTTTATGGCTGCACATTTCCAGCTCATGGATTCATAACTATACATTTGTAACTTGCAAATATTATTGAAGAACTGTGACTTTAATATGTAAAGACTTTCATGCTCTACATTGACAGCAGAAAAACTTCTCTGTGGATTCTAGCCTATTGCATTTGGCTCTAAAAATCTTAAAGTAGAGGAGGGAATTTTATTGCTGAAGTTTCAGTGCAGTTAAATTATTTGTCTGGGATTTGTATATAATAAAAATTCAGATAATAGTTTTAAGATAGAAATGTCTATTGAACATAGCTTAGGTATAAGTAAATATAAACAGTATTAATTATATTTATATTTATCATGACTACTTGATTATTATTGCTAACCAAAAATAATAGCCATAGGAATACATTTCATAGTCAAATTAAATTGAATCTTGGTATGCCACAATATCTACAAACTTGGAAGTATTTATGAGATACCATCAAAAGTAAAGAGCTGAAATAAATGTCAGTTGTAAAGAACTTCCAAGTCACCATCTTAACCAAATAAGTAAAGAACCCCAAAAAAATGAATAAAACAGCTCCCATGAAGAATTTCATAAAGATAGATTAATTTGATTCAGTGACCTTTGCATGGATAAGAATCAAGTCATGAGCTCAAGATTTTGTACACGTATTTGCCAAAGGATTTACTTTCTTCTTACAAAAGTTTCACTTTTCTGCCAATGTTGCACTCAGCCCATGCTCTTTCTGAGTTTAGCTAAGGGTGGACTGAAGGCTATTTAGCCCTATGATCTGGGCCAACAGTGAATGCCTATCCATTTAATTTCCACTGAATACAAGTTTTCCTATCCTTTAACATAAGGAAATGAATCTGCGCTTAGAGCTTCTGGAAAGCAGCTCTGGAAGATAGTAATTCCTATTCAACCCATACTATTCTTAAGGAATAGATAAAGGTAAGGGGAAAATGATGGCATTTTCATGTCTTTGAGTTTTCCACAGTATTAGTATATGTTAGAAGGAGAATGTTAATCACGGTGTCAAGAAACTGTTTTGTAATTTGTCAGAGAGTCTCTTAACTATGGGTTTTCAGATAAAGGAAGAGATAAACAAAGAAGGCTTGATAAGCCAAACTTAAATCAAACTCAACAAGTTTTTTGGGTTATAAATAGCATAGATCATAATGGAATTAGTTATGACCTGAAAACTTCACCACCACCTTGCATAAAAAAACCCTTTTTTTAAGGTTAAGTCTTTCTCAAGTCAGTGTTAAAATTGCCTTTCAGGAAACAGGGTCTAAAATGAAAATATATGATAACTTTTATCAATAGAGGTAATTGCTTCTAATTCTTGCTTCTAATGTTTTAGACTGGCAGGGTTTCATCTACATACTATTGACAAACTAAATATTATAGGTGACAAAATGAGTATTTGTTAGGCAATAAAATAAGATTTTCATAAGGCTATGATATATGAGAGAAGAAAAGAAATCGCAAATGTTTGAGAAGTGTGTTAAAATGTGGGTTTTGTGTTGCTTTTTTTTTTTTTTTTTACAAAGCACTCAATTAGGGTTTGAAGACAACTGCTACTGTTGTTGAGCAACACTTGAAATTCTTGGATATTTCTTTCTTTTCCTAGATAAAAGGGATAAAGATATCAGCTGCATGCTAAGGTGAATTTCAATGCATTTTTAGATGGGTTGCTTACTGCTATAGGTTTTCTTTGACCAGTATAATGCTTGGCATAAACTGAAGTGATTGTGCTGTGTTATACTCAGCATTAGCGTTCCCTCCATCTTTCAGCAGAAATTGATTTTAGATGTGAAAATAATCTTTGAATAAAGTGAATTGTGCTGAGGCAATTAAAAGAAGAAAGAGTTTGGGTCAAGAGTTCTAATTGTCTTTTCATATTAATACAGTATTGCTTACTAGTGATTGTAATTAGTTTTTTTAAAAAAAAAAAAAAAAAGATTTTTTTTAGTTTGTTTTTTTTTTTAAATCTTTTTAAAAAACAACCCTAAAATGAAATAGTTGGGTTCTTTTTTTAAAAGAAATCATTCCATATTTATAGATATAGTTTCTAAAACTTTGTTGCTATCTAACTCACTTAAGAGAATGTCTGAGAAATAAGCCTTTTAAAAGAAAACATTTTCTCTAGGCCACCCTAAAACATACTGAATAATTCATAGAAGCCATTGAAATAAACACAATAAAGAATGAAGCAGTTAAACAAATACACTTCTCTGAGCTCTGAGTTTATATATTTAACTCTTTGTTCTGTGTTCAAGATTTGGTCAACAGTGGGATGCAGAAGTGATGACAGGGAAAAAATGCACTTAGAGTTTGTTTTTTTTTTTTAAATGTTAATTTAAAACATAGTTAAAAACTGAGGACAGAACCTTTGAAATGTCTGAAAATTTTAGAACACCAGCTTGTTAACTGGATGTATTTTAAGCAAATCATAACATGGTTTTGACGGTCTTCCTCCTCAGGGACGCTTCTCAGGGACTTTTACTCTATGTGGTCTGCTGTTCTCAAGTTCTGCAGGACTGGTTAGCCAGGACAGAGCCATGGCTGGGAAATGGAAGGAACAAATGACCTTCTACATCTTTGCATTTCACTCTCTTCTCAATGGTATATAGACAAAATGGTGGAGTCATTACCCAGATGCATTTTAAGAGCCTAATTGAAGCAAATAAGTGTCCTATAAAAGTCTGCTTGGAACGAAGGCAAGCTATTATCTTTCGTACTTTCATGTGAAATACTTTCAAGTGAAATACTTACATGTAAAATACATACACATAATCCAGAATGAATGTTCATCTATCCATCTAGATATCATTCATCAGAGAAGTTCTGACCATAAGGTTTGTTAAGCAGTTTTCAAGATGAAATACCTTGTAGGCAACTTTGAAAAAAAATTGCGTGAAAGTTAAACTCACGAGAGGAAATAAATTTTGAATTAGATTCTAGGGAAGTAATTATCGCGTATAATATTAACTAAGTACAATATGCATCTTTCCTTGTTTGAGGAAAGATAGGATTCCCAACAGCTGTTAAAGTCTTTAAGATTCCCAGTAACAACTCTATAGGCTATGTAAACACTGTAATAGGTAAACACTCCCACCCCAAAAAACAACTAAACAAACAAGCAGAAACAAGCCATACCCCAGTAGCTTCCCTCCCACCCCTGGCCAGAATGTAGCTCCATGGATTTTACTGTGCATACAGAATACGCATTAGATTCCCAAAGTCTTTTCTTTTTCTCTTATTTTTCCCAGTTTCATATTTAGGAAAGAAATAATAGTAAAGCAAAAACCAACAACAAACCTACCCTTACAATGTTTTAGTATGTTTCCAAAATAAATGTAGTTAAGCTCTTAGCTGTTTTGAAATAGAAAATTCATAATTCTCCTTGAAATTATAACATTATCATTTTAAGCTGTTACAAAATTAATTTTAGCCCTAACATAGTTATTTATGTGAAATTTTCAGTTACAATAATATCACCTCAGTATCTGCTTCTATATTCATCATCTGATTTGTTTGGGTGTTTTTTTTTATATCGTTTACTTGTGCAGCTATTTGCTAGTGTAGAGATATCAGATAATTATATGGACAAATAAGTCAGATAAATAATCAATCAGCTACTGAGTTGAGTAGCTCGAGAAAGGATGCCTTCAACACCTGATCGGGGAGAACCTCAGCGACCAGGAGCCTCAACTCGGAGCCTCAACTCGGAGCCTCAAGAGCCAATGACAAAGCCTCAAGTCCTCAACAAGACTTGCCTGGGAGCCGGCAGCTCAGTGGACTTGAGCAGCTGACTCAAAGGGGGTGGCAGCAGGAGGAGTGGCACCAGCACTGGCTGGGTAGAAACCTGCCCCAGGGAGCACGAGGGACCAGGGTGGGTTTGAGGCAGTTCACATGGACAGGTGGAAAGATGGTGAGCAGCCGCCTTATGACCAGGGCTCAGACTGGGAGCTCTGCTCTGGCTGCCCCGGTGGTTTCGGTAGGAGGCTTGCCAGACTGGTCAAGGTTCCTTTAAACTAGATGTGTTGAGGGAGGAGGGCATCATTCTATCCCAACATACCCAGTCAGTTGTCAGCACCTATAATAAATACTTGGAGCAATGTAGAGATATTCCAGACGCTCCAGCCAATGAGCCTGCTTCAGTTGGAGCTCGGCTCAGATGCCTCTGTGCAAATATCTGTAGCATGGGGAACAAAGAAGAAGAATTAGTGATGTGGGCACATCTACGGGAGTATGGTATAATAGGCATCAAAGAAACATGTTGGGATGGCTCCTATGACTGGAGTGTTGGGATGGAAGGTTACAGGCTCTTTAGAAAAGACAGGACTAGCAGGTGTGGAGGAGGAGTTGCTATTTATGTTAGGGATAGGCTGGAGAGTATGTAACTCTGTCTGGGGTTAGGTGAGCAGTCTACAGAGAGTTTGTGGGCCAGGGTTCAAGTGAGAGCAGTGATGGGAGACATTATTGTGGGGATCTCTAACAGGCCACCTGATCAACAGGAATCTGTGGATTATGTACTCTAGAGAGATGGAGACAGCCTCAAACTCGCAGGCACTTGTTCTCATGGGGGACATCAACCACCCTGATGTCTGTTGGAGGGATGGTATGGCCCGGCACAAGCAATCCAGGAGGTTCCTCGATTGTGTGGAAGACAACTTCCTTCTGCAAGTAACAGAGGAGCTGACAAGGAGAGGTGTCGTGCTTGACCTCATGCTCACCAACAGGGAAGGGCTGCTTGGAAATGTGATGCTCCAGGGCAGCCTTGATTGCAGTGAT
>JANRGW010024144.1:0-19204 GCA_024733675.1 Psilopsiagon aymara
ACCTTAGTTACTAAACTGTTCTTATCTCAACCTGTGGGAGTTGCATTCTTTCGATTCTCCATGTAGCAAACTGCGTGCCTGATTTACGGCTTAAACCACGACACTGGGACAGCATGGGTTAGGACAGTATGGGAGGGGTGCTCCCGGCCATCTCCCCCACAGCTGTGTGCAGCAGTACTTTGGCATAGGGGGGGCTTTCAGCTGGGAATAGCAGCACAGGCAGGGAATGGGGGCAGTGGGGTGGGGACATGGGCCCCCCCTCATTTCCTGTCAGTATCTGGGCAAGTTTAAACATTACCGAGCACAGGAGGGGAGCAGGATCTGTAGGAGGTAAATGAGCTTTCTCAAATGGCTCTGCCCATGTCAGCCCAGGGTGACCTCTTCTGCTGAGCCTGCTCCATGAATAGCAGCATCTTCCCTCCTCCTCCTCCTCCTCTGCGCCAAAGGGAAACTCATTTCCAGGTGGCTCTTTGTCTGCATTAAACCTTTGTTGTTGTTGGTTTAGTTTGGGGTTTTGTTGTTTTGTTTTGTTTTGTTTTTTAATGTATTACAGCTGGCTTCCCAAATTCTCTAGCTCCTCATCCTGGGCATAAGAGTAAAGACAAGACATGATACAGCCCTGAGCTGGTGCAAACCCCACTTCTCTCATGGCAAGAGCTCATTCAAGGCCTGGGCTGTGTCAGTGCAGGACATAGGGAGAATTTCTGCTGGGAAATCTGCTTGGGACACCATAATAAATAACAGTAATAGAGGTTGTATCATAATTGCAGCTGAGCTCTGAGCAGAGCTGGGAAGCAGCAGCTTTTGGTGGCTGCATCACAGGCTGGGACATGCTACTCTGCTTCTCCATCAGGACCTGCTGTTGGGAAATTCAGACCCCACAGCCCAGCTGGAGTTATATGACAGAGCCCATTGCCTTCCCTGCTCTTCTCTTGGCTCAGCATCCTCCTGCTTTCCCTCCTACCTCCACCAGGCAGGAATTCGCCCCAGCCAAGGGAACAACAGCCAAGGGAACAACAGCACCAAGCATTGCAGCCTGGCAAAATCCTTACCATCCATTAAAAGAAGGAAAGCTGGGCTGAGCAGGGATGCCGAGCAGGAATGCCATCTCCCACAGCTGGCTCTAGCTCCAGCCATCGCTGGACGGGTCCAGCATTAAACCTCTGCCAGACATTAAAGTGTCGTGTCCCAGATCCCTGGATTAAAGTGTAAATGTCCTTGGGGTTGGTGAGGGCTGGATGTGGTGTCCTGGGTTCAGCAGTAGCAGTAATTTTTCTCCTTCTTGGTAGTTGGTGCAGTGCTGTGTTTTTGTCTTTCTGCCTGGGAACAGTGCTGATAACACCAATGTTTTCGGTTACTCTGCTCAGTAATGATTACTCTGACCAAGGACCTTCTGAGTCTCATGCTCTGCCAGGGAGGAGGGGAAGCTGGGAGAAAGCAGATACAGAACACCTGACCCAAACTGACCAGAGGTATTCCATACCATAGCACGTCATGCCCACTATATGAACTGGGGGCAGTTACCCTGAAGGGTTAGATCACTGCTGGGTCAGGCTGGGTATCAGTTGGCGGGTGGTGAGCAGTTGTATTCTCTTCCCTTGTTTATTCTCTTGTCATTATTATTATTGGTGGCAGCAGCAGTGGTTTGTGTTATACCTCTGTTACTGAACTGCTCTTATCTCAACCCATGGGAGTTACATTCCTCCAATTCTCCTTCCCATCCCCCTGGGAGTTGGGGGGAAAGAAAGAGGGGGGAGTGAAGGAACTGCGTGGCTGACGGGGCTTAAACCAGGACATGTGGCCACAGCAGGAAAGCTGCAACGGCTGCTGACTCCCAGCTAGCTATGTCTGAGCAGTTTGCTCTGCAGCTCCAGCAGCGGCTCAGTGCCGGGCCTGGGGACCCCCAGGGCCTCCAAAGAACATCAAACTGCTTTAAAAATACTTTATTCTTTAGAAAATACAGTGGTCAGTACAGTGTGCTCCGTGCCCCAGCTTCACCCCCACCACCCGCCCCGCTGAGCTCAAGGCAACGTCGGCGCGTTCAGCGCCGCAGCAGGAAAGCAGAGGGCAGGTTCCACCAACTGCCCAGGGAGGCGGGAGGCTCTCCAGCCCTCGCTGGTACCCAGCAGCAAGGTGCTCCCCCTCCTCCAGCCCCTCAGCAAAGCCCAACTCGCAGCCCTAGGCTTGGCCCTTGGAGCCCATGATGGCTCTTGGTGGCTGGGGATGTCCCCAGGCGGACACGCAGGGGTTGCCACACTTCCCTACATGAGGATTTGGGGTAACACATGTGATCTTTAACATGGGCTGCCTCAGAGCAGAGCCAGCAGCAAACCCAGAGACAGTGGGAGCTGGGGCACATGGAGGGGGGGAGCAGGGCTTGGAGTACCCCTGGCTCCCATCCTGAGCAGGGATGCGGCTGAGTCAGGGCTGTAACAGCTCCCTCTGAGAGGAAAAGCCTTATTGGGAGGAGTCAAAAAGGGGATGCAAACATCACCCAAAGGCAGTGACCTTTCTCCTGTGTCAACAGAGCTCCACCCTTGGGGGAAACCTTTTGCTGGCTGGGTCCCCCCAGGATGAACTCCTGCCAGCAAAGCCCACCGCACGGGGAGGGGTCCTGCCCGCACCCTGAGGGGGTGCAGGATCACTCCAGACCTGGACAGAGGGGCTGTGCACACCGAGAGGGCAGGGGGGAAAAACCTGGGGGCTGGGGGAGCAGGCAAAAAAAGCATTTTCTCTTTTCAAACAGGAATCCCCAGCGCCAGCCCCTTCCCTTTGCATAGAGCAGCTTGCAGGCAAGCATGTCCTTCAGTCACCCAGGGAACACTAAGAGCAGCAGATGTGACCCCGGGGCGGGGGGGACAGGAGCAAGGCTGGGGGACATGGCCCTGCTGCTCCCACCCTCCACTGGCAGCCCTGGGGCTTGATAAGGACATGGAGAAAAGAAACACCAACACCCCTGAACCCTCCCCATCACTCTGCCCCCAGGTGCAAGAAGCCATCCTGATGTTTAGAAAAGGAATGAAATAGGAAAAAAGAAAGGGAAGAAAAACCTAGGCTGAGATGGAGGGAAAGCTCCCCCGGTCAGCGGAGAGGAAGCTGGGCAGCGCTGCGGGGATGCTGTCCGTTCACCACCCGGTCCTGCGGGATCTAACTGTCCTCGCCATTCTCACCCAGCCCCTTGATCAGCCGCTTCTGTCCCCGCTTCCCCACGGGCCCCTTGGGCTTGGCGAAGGCCTGCTTGAAGGCGTGCTGCTTGGGGTGCACCTCCTCGTAGAGGAACTCTGCTGTCAGCTCGGCGCCATCATCGATCTCAATCTGTGCCCAGGAGTGGGGGTTAGCAGCTCCCTGGGGTCTTGACACCCACTTTTGGGGCACCCAAAGCGCACTGGAGCCTGCCAGCGGGGCTGGACCAAGGCTGCAGCACAGTCCCTCGCAGATGCCCAGCACAGGGCTCTGCTCCATCACCTCTGGGTGGGCTCACACTTACCTTCTTGGCTATCTCCAGGCAAAACTCTTGCTCCACAGTGTCCAGCAACCGGCTCTTGCAGCTGGAGTAGAGCATGCGCTCCTTGATGCTGCATTTGTACCCAGGCATGGAGTAGATAAAGACTGCAAAAGAGAGCAGGGCTAGGGAGCACCAGGCAGCTACATCCCACCCTGATCATGGCTTTCCCAGCCCTGAGAGTCCCAGTTTACTCAGTGACAGAAGGTGAGCCATCCCATCCATCAACCCTCCTCTGCACCATAACCACAGCAGCCAGAGTACCCTGCAGCACGCATGGCAGCACCAAAGGGCTTGCCAACACCCACCATGGGAGGATGGCAATTGGAAACCAACTCAAGGCCCTCTACCACACCATCCCTATCCCTGCTGGCTCCCCACGTGAGTGATGGTCCAGGGAGAGCAGGGCTCAGCACAGGCTCTAACCAGCCACTGCCAGTGCTGAGGCACTCACCAACAGACTCCAGGTAGTCTCCCTCGTGTGAGTGCTTGTACAGGAAGAAATGGTAGCGAGCCGAGTCCTGGGGGATCCTCTTGGGCAGGTCAGCAATCTCCGTGGGACTTGTGTGCACCAGGTCAATGGTCTCCCGCTCCAGATCCAGCTTCTGGTGGACAGAGGGGATGGGGGAGTGGATGGGAATGAGCGGCAGCAGCACGAGGCAGGGGAGTGGAGAAGCTGTATGAGGGACCTACCAGCTGGATGTAGTTGATTTTCTTCTGCTTGAGTGCCTGGATGGCTTGCTGAGCATCCGACTGCAGGGGGAAGGCCAGGCCCTGCAGAGTCTGGTGCTTGCTCTCCACGCTGATCTCAGTCTTCACCTGGAGATGAGACCACCCAAGAATCAGGGCAGAGAACAGCAAGGGGTGCACAAGGAACAGAAATGAAAACTGGCCACTCCTGCAGCAAGAGGCTTCTCATCCAAGGAGCTGCCTGACACCCAGCTCAAGGGCATTAAACAACCAAAAGTCAGCCAAGCTCAGGGTGGTGATGTTTGTCACCGCACCACTGCTCTGGGAGATCACCCATGCCCAGCCATGCACCCCGTGCCCCATCACTTCACTGCAGCAAAAACCAGCTCAAAACCAACATTTCCCAGCGAGTCCCTGGCAGGGATGCTGTGTCCAACACTGGTATGTGTCCACCTATGATCATCTCTGACCACAACCTGCAGATGACAGGTAAAGCCCTGAAATCACAGTGCTCAGCTGCATGGGTCCCTGACAGTGACTACCTCCTCAGTGGGTTTAACTGCAGCAGACAGTCATTCCCTCAGATGCTGGAGCTGAGGAATTGCAGATCCACAGCTTGGAAAGATCCCAGCCACCATCCTCCCCATAACCCCTGCCAGGCAGAGGCTGCAGCTCATACCCCAAGCAAACACCCTAGTCCAGGAAACCAAACCCCACTTCAAAGAGGGAGACATCGCATCGCCCTGGGTGCCTCCATCCAGCTCCATCGGTGTCCCTGCCTGGCACTGGAGTGTGCCGTGGGCCAGCAGTGGGGAAGGGGGGCAGGACGCAGCAGGCGCGGCATTACCTCCTCAGGGCCGGGGTACTCTACCAGCGATGGGCAGCAGCAGCAGCCCCCCACCATCTGCCACAGAATACAGGGAGACGGCGTCACCCTGACAGCGGAGGAGCCTGGCCCACCTCAACACCCCCCAGGTAAACAGTCCAGCAGCGCTAACCCAGGTGCTCTGCAGTGAGCGTGGGTCCCTTTCCATTGGGATCAGTTTGGGGGATTTTGGATAAAGACAGTCCAGCCTCTTCTATTACACTTTTTCTTCTTTTCCCTCCCCCTGATAGAGGAAAGGAAGAAAAATCAAGGCATGCCAACAGAAACACAGAAATTTCAGCTCACAACTCAAAACCAGCTCGGCAGTGCCAAAGCAGATTTTGATACAAGGCTGCCCATCTTTACAGCAGCCCTTTGTGGCACCCACACCCCAGGGAGATGAGGGACCAGGTGCCCGCAGCAGAACATGCAGAAGAACACCTCCAGGAGAAGGAAAAACAGGGCATCAAGCAGGCAGAGCAGCCTACCATCTCGGTGCTGGAGTCCTGGGAACAGGAATCCTGCAAGCGTGGGGAGAGGAGACACAGCATCAGCAGCACCCCCCGCAGGGATGGGGGGGTCTCGTGTGGAACGAGAAGGGGTGGGGGACACACAGAAGCCAGGGGGATGGAGGTGTACCCTGGCTGTGCTGCAGGCCAGGGAAGGTGGGTCCTGGCAGAGCAGGCAGTGACAGCAGCAAAAAATGACAGGGCAGACACCAGCACTGGGCAGGAGCAGGACAGAGCCCTGGGCCCAGACCCTGGCAGCAGCATCTCCACTGACATTCCCATGTCTGTGCTCCATCTTCTTCTGGCCAGGGTGGCCCTAAACCAGGGTCTGAAGGAGGTCCCACAGTTGCAGCAATAGATTTTGGGCCATCTTCTGCCAAACAACATATACTAAAGGTTTGGAGGGAGGAAAATGCCCAAGACTCTATCCATGCCAAGCATCCTGGAGGATGAGCAGGATGTGATTGGGCAGCTCTTGGGAAACAATTGCTCAATGGTTATGCAGCGCCAGGACATCTGGCTGACCCCCAAGCTCTGCTGTCCTAGCATCACCCCCAGCTGCCGTGGCAGCAGCAAGGGCCAGAGGGCAAGTGCGGTGGGGTTCAGAGGACACAGACAAGCTCTCCTGGTCCTATACTGTGGAGAGATGCAGTGCAAGGACATTACTACTGCCAACACCACCAGGTCCTCATCTTTCTCCTCTGAAACAAAAATGAGGCTGTAAGGGTCATAGCGGGGCTGGAGAGACCTCAAGTTGTAATGAATCACACAGAAGTCCAAAAATCCCAAGATTTGGAAATCTGTCCTAGCAACACCAGTCCTCCCCTATACTGCTGTAGTGCCTACTCCTTCCGTTTTCAAAACCATGAAAAACTGGGCCACTGAAACACAGGGTACAGCCCAGGAACCACGCATGGGATGGCTGAGATGTGCCTCATCCCAGCCCCGGCCTTGTTGGCAGCAGGCTTGGCTGGAGGGATATTCTATCTCCTTTTCTTTAGGTTAACTTTTGACCCCCTCTTTCCTCGTTGCTGGCCTTGGCTAACAGCCATTTCTATCTCATAATGAAACCTTCATGGGGGGGGGGGGTGTCTAGCAAAGCCTCTGCTCTACCCACCTACCAACACCGAATGGTACTAATGACACCCCTTAGACGCTGCAATGGCACAGCCACCTCTTAATTCTTCTACCTCATCCCCCAGCTCCAAAGCCACCTTCCTCTCCTCCGCTGGCTCCCCTGCATGTTTCTGAGCCTGTAATGCTTCTAGAAAGACTTCCCACTGGTGGGTGTTAAGGGAGATCAATGCCAAATTCAAAGCCACTTTTTAGCCCACAGTCTGCTGACAACTTCCAGCTCAGTAAAGCTGGCGACGCATTTTCCAGCTATTTAAAATACATGCATTCATGCATACATACATATTTAAGCAAATGCCAATTTTTTTATGAACTCCCACCTAGTGATCAAGCAAGAGGGTAGCTCACAACATTGCCTCTGCCCATCCAGCCCTCAAACCAAAGGGGAAGCTTGGCTCATGCAGCCTAAAACCTGCTTTACCAAAGGCTGAGCACCCTCCCAAGTGATGCGCAAACCTGAGTCCTTCCTACATCAATGTAAAAGCCACTCTGCCAGCCCTGAATCTGCTGCCATGCAGCCATCGCCTCCCTGCTCCTGTTTTATTGCTACTCTTCCTCTCACACCTCTTCTCCCCTCTTGTCTGGTGGTTGAGGAGGATCCCAACGGAGCTTCTGCCAGCCTAGAAACTCAGCCACCTTCATGGTGAAGGATGCAAACCTGGTCGCCATCTCAGAGGGCTGAGCATCAACAGCATTAGAGGAGAGCAGGTCTGCACCACCACCAGCAGCTCCAGGTGAGGGACACAGCAAAGCACTTGGGAATTGGTGGCTTTTAAAGACACAATGTCCCTTATGTCACCTCCCAAATCCTAACAGACTGGTTGAACCCAAGGGGATGCGAAGGGTCCTGAACTGCCCGCGGGGGCATGGGCAGATATATGGAAGTGCAGAGGTCAGGGCTTGCACGGGGGCTGCTTCCTGAGCCACTGCCAGCCCTCACTGCTTGGCTCCCACACCTTCAAATGACACTACAACGTGCACATGCACGCAAGGATCTCACAGCCTGTGCACAATACAGAAGCACTCTGTGAGCCTGCAGGCAATGTGCAGGCTGGAGGCACTGCTGCACTGAGCAGGGTGCTACAGGCTGAGAGCTCCTCCCATACAGCTGCCTTCCATGGCTCCAGAAACTCACTTGAAGCTGCATTCACCCAAAAGCCATGAGTTTCTCTTGGGGAGGTGAGCATGGCACTGATCTCCCATTGCCTCCTGCTCTGTGCCCAGGTGCTGCCCCTGCACCAACACAAAGACCCTTTAGCACACCCACTGCTCAGCTGCTTCCCACCTTTAGATGCACAGGCAAAAAAACATCAGTTTTTTTCCCTGGTGTTGACTGATCTCTGTGGCCCAATGAAACCAAATGGCAGCAGCACCTTTACCCGGGAGCTGCATCTCATCTTGCAAAGGCAAGAATGGGAAGCAGAGCTCGGCAGATCAACCATGAAACAAGCACCATGACCACTTACCTGGGCCATATGACCCTGCAAGACACAGCCAAAAAACCCCTCCAAAACTACTTAACGCTGCAGCAGTGCCCAGCCAAGGTGATGGCAGACATGCCCAGAGATGCCAAACAAGCTGCAGAGCCACCATCAGCATGTCTCTTCTCCAAGCACAGGCACCAGATTGGATCTTCCAGCACAAGTCAATCCCCTCCTGGCTGGGAGCTCGGATATCTATGCTAAGACCCACTCAGTGAAGACTACTCCTTGGTAGTATCTCCCAAACACTCCTCAACTGACCACCCATGAGCCCCACAGCCCCAGCACAGGTAGAAGAGTGAGGGATGCTCCTCTAAAGAAGAAGGCTTTCCACAGCACCTAAGTGAAATCCCCCCACCCCAATAAATACCGCTTCTGGGTGGTCTTCCCAACCAGCGAGCAGGATCCCTTTCCCTGCCTCATGTTTCACAGCACCACAGACGCTGGCACAAGTGCCATGAGACGCCACTGGAAAGAAAATGCTGTTACAGCCTTGTCTGCCCCCAATCCTACCCCATGCCACTTCCACATCCTTTTCCAAGCCCCCAAATTTAGCTAAGGTCTGTATTTCTTGTGACAGCATCCCTCACTTTTATACCCATACAGGATGAGTATGGGAAAGGATGCTGTGCAGTGCAAAGTAAGTCTGAATACTTCCTGCCTCCACATGACTTCAAACTCAGCTCTGGCTTTTGCCTCAGTACCTAGAGGTTAGAGACTGTTGCCTGCTTTCAGCCTCAAACCATCTTCTGAGTGCCAATTACAGTGAGCAAGACAAAGCGCTGAGTTCGTGTCCTAGCAAGTGGAAAAAAAGTCAGTCTGTAAATTCCTCTTTACGCCACCAATTTGACTATGATGATGCTCGGTCCACTCAGCAAGGGCAGGAACAGGTTAAAGTGCAGAGGTACACGACAGCGCACAAACGAGCCACCCCGGGATGCTCAGATGCTTGCTCCCTGCATCCTACATCCCTGTATGCTCTGAGGGCCTTGGGCTCCTTCTCCCTGGGCTGCCAGACACCCACCTCATTGATGCGGATCTGCTGGAGCTCCTGCTCGGCTGCAGTCAGCGGAGCTGGGGCAGAGCAGGACGACACGTGCTTTTGGTAACCGCTAAGGGACACATCCTCCTGCAGGCAGAGGGACAGGGACGGGGGAAGTGTCAGGGGTGGTTACTGATGCAGGGCTGGATGCATCCCCAGCCTTGAGGCTGCATCTGAGCAACCCACTGGATTTTGGGCTCTCTTCTTACCAGGAGGATCAACCCGAGGATGCCTCCATGCAAATCTCATGCTTTAAATTTAATTTAAACAGTGCCCACGACCACCCATGCCCATTCAGACCTGTCCCTTCCCAGACACCCATGGCTGTGTCAGAAGAGAAGGAGAAAGCTCCCGCCAAGGCAGCCAAATAAAGCTCTCACTGCTGAAGTGACACCGCCACCCCCTGGCACTTCTTTTCCCACTCAGCAGAAAGCTCAGAATCCCCTAGAAGCCTTCCTCCCACCTCTTCCATGGTCTCCATCATGGTCCACAGCCGTGCAGGCAGAGAAAGCAGTAACAGCCACCCAGGAGACTAAAAGTGTGCGTGGGACAAACCTTGGTGCTGCTTCCCTGCCAAAATAACAGCATCCACATCCCATCCAGCTTTGGCACCAAGCCTGGAGTAGGCTGCCAAAGCTCAGCGCTAAACCCAAAGGCTGCCCAGGAACCACCACTGTACCTTCACCGTTCCAAACATCTCATCCTTTATGTGCCCCCCGCCAAACTCCTTCTTCACTGTCGCTCTGGTGGCAGCATACAGCATCTTCAGCCGAACCTGTGCAGGGAGGGAGGTGGCAAGCGTGGTCAGAGGAGCATGATGGGACCACAGAGCAGCACCTCCCCACAAGACAGAGCTGTCCCACCACCGGCTCCATAAACCTCAGCCCCTCCTGGAACAACCACCTGGTTTCTAGCTCAGGCTGTTTTCTACCTGCAGCACCTCCAGGCCAGGAGCCGCCAGGAAAACCCATCAGCGCTGTTTCTAGCACTGCTGGTGCACAGCTCAGCCCCAGCAAGCACGGCCCAGGATCCACCAGTTTATTCTGTGCTTTGCTTCCCATCCCTGAGCTCCAGCACATCACTTCTTGCCTGCACCCGGGCAAATACCACCAGAGCCACCTAAAAGTGACTTTTGCCTTTTGGCATTTCTTTTGTATTGTTCTGTTAAACACAGGGAAGAATACTGGCTCCTTGGTGCGTTGCTCTTTTGCAAATAAGACCCTCCACAGTTTGTTGAGACTTACATATTAAAAATATATACTATTATATACACATGTATATGTACATGTACACACAGGTGTGTACACACATAAAACTATAGTATTATAATTGTACATGTGTACACATAATAATATATATGTTAGATATATCTCAACAAATTGCACAGTCTTTTCTATATACGTGTGTTGTAACAGAAAATAATACATAACAACATGTATTTATTATGTTGATATCAAATATATATTTATATATATGACAAATGTATATATTAACGTGACAATAAATCTATATAGATAATATAAAATATGTACAATATATAGGTATGTGTGTATTGCATATATAAATACATATACATACATATATGACAAGCACACATTAATGCAGCAATAAATCTTGATCCCACTGAAAGCCCATTATGGAGATGTGCTCAAGAGGACTGTGTTTTCCAAGCCATCCTCTAAACCAGCCCCCATCCAACCAGCCATTTGGTGCCTGCTCTCCAACACCATCCCCAGCCCCACAAGGCACCCAGCAGGGGTCAATGCTGGCCCAGCCATGCACAGCTCCAAGGGAACCAGCCTGCCTGACCCTTTTTGAGGCTGATTTGGGAGCCAAACCCAGAGCCATGCCAGCAGCCACTGTGTGTCAACCCTCACATAGAGCAGGGCCAGGCTGGACACACGGCCAGATGAGTCACTGCCAGCACCAGCTCTTCCCTCCGTTGCTTTTGGCCAGAGCCATGGTGGGATGTCTCCATCCCAGCCTTGTGGTCCACTCTGCTTCCCCCTCCACATCCCAGTCCCTCCACCTCCTCACACAGCTCTGCAAAGGGAACAGAGACACAGTCCCAGTGTATCTTACCATGTCTTACAGACTTCCCCCATCCCAAAGCAGTTTCCACTTCTTAACCTGGCACAGTGATGGACAGTGTGAGCAATCTTCCTAAGCCCCAGTGATAAGTCAGCTTGGCCAGCACCTCCTCCACCCTCCATCTCCCAGAGCACACCCGTGTCCCCATGCTGAGGTGTCACAGTGCGGTGCAGTGCTTACCGGGGAGCTGTCAGGGGACCAGGAGATGAAGAGCCACTCATAGCCCTGAGCATTCTGGCTGTCCAGGCGGTACAGCATGTAGCATGGCTGCTGCTCATCCAGCAAGGGCAGCACGAAGGTGTCATAGTCAGCATCCCAGCGCCGGGACAGCTCTTTGTGGGCTCCCAGCACAAGCTGTTCTGGAATGAGATGGAAAAGGTGGTGTGAGACAAAAGCAGGGCTCACCTTGCAGGACCACGTGGTGCCTCCTCTAAGGGCTCACTGCAGCTCCTCCAGCACAGACGATGCTGTCCTGTAGAAAACCAAATGATGATCTCGAGCCATGTACAGGAGCGTACATCCCCAGGGATGACCCCCATGAGATGCCATTGGGGCTGTGGCTGCTGTGGAGGGGCTGATTTTCTGCCAGTATCCCAGTGCCTCCTGTCAAACCATCTCCTCCCTTCCTGTGCTCCTCACCATTGAGGTCGCCTCTCTGGAGACCATCCATAGCCTCCTCCTGCCCTACTCCTTCCATCCATGTAGTCCCAAACCATTCCTCCTTGCTCATGGGAGAAGACGAGACCTCCTTCATCTCACCCAGACAAGCTCTGGGGGCACTAGAATACCTCATGAGGGGGACATGAGGAGCCACCTATATCTGTGGTGTTAAGAAAAATAGAGGTCCCATAGCAAAGGCCAGGACAATGAGCCAAAGCTGCTCTCACTGAATTCCCCATAACAGAGGGGTGAAAATCAGAGCTGACACCCAAAGTCCTTGTCTGTGAGGACCAGGGATGTCCCAGAGACCCCAGTCCAGGCAGGGACCATGCTGCCAGGAGAGCACCAGCTTCTGCAAGTGACCTACATATTTCACACACGTGGTAGCAGCTCAAGTATCTGGACGGGCCTTTTTCCGGCTGCTACGCAAGCACTGGTTGGGCTCGGAGCTACATGAGCCAGGCAATGCTCAGCTGGGATTTAGACCCTGGAGCAGGCAAACTATGAACATGAAACCCCCCCCTTGTGCGGGTCAAACCAAGCTTTGGGATGGCTGGATGGAAAGTGATGGAGCTGGAGATGACCAGCGGAGACTGCTGGAAAAGAGCCTGTGTTTTTATTCCATTTTGAGATGCAGAAATGTCTCTAGGGGGAGATGCTTGGACGCAGAACAAGATCTAGAAAAGTCTGGAGGTGCCAAAGCAAAATGAATTGGGGCCTTGGAAGGCTGGCACTCAAGGGATGCTTGGCCTGGTACACACCCTGCCTGGACCTCTGCTCTGCTGCCCATCAGGAGCCAGGGAATCCCTTGCCAGGGACTCCCCCTCCAAACCCATCCAGCTCAGCAGCTCTGAATCCCATGACAGGAAAGCTTTTAAGGAAAATACTTGAAGAATGAAGAGTTTGGGATGAATTGCTCTTTCCATCCAAACAGGGCATTCCCCTGCCAACAGCAGCACAGCCCTTCCCTGCTCAATGCCGTGGAAGCTGCCATCACACACTGAGCCCGTAATAATCTGCACACAAAAGCAAATGCTACCAGTAGAGCAACAAGGACAGCAGAGAAAAAGGTGCTGAAAATACCTTCAGCAAATTTGCCTGTTTTGAGAAAGAGAAGTATAAAACCCTCAATGCACCCCAAAACTAAAGCCTTGTAAACAGATCTGTGCATTGCAAAGACCTGGAATCCTAAAAAGACCATAAGGAATTTCATCTGGCCAAATTCAGGGGCAGTTCAGGAGTGTCTCCATCTGTCAGACATCCCAGTGCCCCACCCAAAGGGCAATCATGCTGAGTCACTCCAGGATAGTCCCCGGCTGCTTCCCCCTGGGCTGGAGGAGTCACTTACTCCCCTGCCTGCCACTGGGCTCTTTGCAGTTCTGCTCTGCCCATTTAGGGTCCAATTTTCCTCCCTGGGAAGCATTGGGAAAGGGAAACTCACAGCAGCCGCCCTTGGGCAAAGCATCGCTGTCAGCACGGGCTGTTTCAGGATCCACTTTTGCAGGGCACTGCTGCTGGACAAAGCGCAGCTGGGAGCATGTTTCTGGCCCTGGAGGTACCCCCAGCACTCGCTGCAGGCAGGCTGCCTGGCTCTGAAATGCACCTACACGTAAAACCATGCTGGACCACAAGCTGCTTTCACACCAGAAAACCACTGCTGACCCTTGGTGCACATCCTGTTCCCCACCACTCCTTCTCCTTCCAACCTCAGCTTCTTCCAGCAGGTCCCCAAAGGCGACATCAGAGTTCCCAAAGGGTTGCTCAGCCATAGCTGCTGCCCTGGGGCCCCAGACACAGATCATCTGCCACAAGGCTCCTTGCACCATTTTTTTCTCTTTCCACCCACTGATGACTGCTCCAAAATGCTCCAAGACAAACAGGGCAGAAGGTCCTCTGCAAGCCATCGAGCAGGCCTAGAGGCTTCTCTTCCTCCCCTGCACAGGCAGGACAGCTGGCACATCCTCCCCACACAGCCTGGGACACATCCCATCCAGGGTCTGCTTGCTCAAGTCTGTCCATCCAGCTCTGACATCTGCCTGGCCACTTACTACTGCTCAAAGGTCCTTCTCTGGTGGGGTAGCAGCAGGATGATGACCCCCTTGCTACAGAATGGTGGTGGCCAGAGGCCAAGCACCTGGTTCCAAGTGATGTGGGCAGGCAGCAGGGATGTCCCTGTGCCAGGCTGGTGGGACCACTACCACGTTGTCTCCAGCAGGCCAAGCCCTTCAGCACAGGGGTGCTCCCACCTCTCCTCCTTCCACCTTCTGCCCACGGGGCCCTCAGGCTCCACCACATTTCAGAAGCTTCTGCAGACACTGAAACTCATCCAGTACTGCCCATGGCTGGTTCAGGCCAGAGGAAAGGAGCCGGCAGGGTGAGAGAACCACACTGTGAAGCACAAAGCACTGTCAAGTGAGGTTGGTCCATACAGCATGATCAGGACACATTGGACAGACAAATACGTCCCATTCAGCCTGAGTGGAGGTTTCAACCACTGGTTCCACATGGAGCGGTTTCAACTGAAAGTAAAAAGTCTCCCTTGCTGGCATCGCTGGCCACAACCCAAAGTCAGTGGCAGAAGCTCTAGGACCCTAAGTTAGGGGCATCTGTGACTTACCTTAATGCAAATCCAATTTCCACTTCTTAAAAGCAAAAGGAGCCAAGAAAGCAAAAATGTTGTCAAAGATGCTCAGAGAAACAAAGTAGACATCACACCCTAACACACGGGGACCTTGCCAGGGGCAAAGACACCACCACTGAACTCTGCGCTGGCCCTACTGATGTGCCACACACGTTTCAAGCCATGCTACTCTTTGAAATGGGGTTTTGCAGCCCCTCCAAAGGCCAGCACGGGCTCCTAATGACCATGTCCACCTCGATGTCCTGGTGGCCGACCCAAGGGAGGTGATGACAGCAGCTTGGCAGGACATTAACGTCCCTGCTGCCTTGAGAAACAAGTCATTCATATGCAATTGTATGAGGCTGAGGTGATGGAAAACCAACACCACAGAGGCTCCCCACTGCGAAGTTCAATCAGTGCTTTGCTCCCCTTGTGTCTGATAGATGCAGAGGCCACCCAAAGGCATGGGACAAACGTGGGCAGGTTGGTGCCAGCAAACTGGGCTAGGGGCATGAGAGCAGAGGCTGCAACAGGATGGGTTTCAGAGTGTAGCATCACTTGTGGATGCAGTCTGGGTCCTGTGCTGAGCCCCACACCAAGGAGCAGCCCCCTCACCCATCCCTGTCTTGAGCATCTCCTTGTCTGGCAAGGGATGCCATGTCCAAGGAGGAAGATGCCGCTTATCACCCCCGACCAAGTTCCCATGCCACCTACCATTCTTGCACAGCTCCCGTAATACAATTTGGCACAGCAGCAGCAAAAGTCCCCCAGAGCCCAGCACTGATCCCAGACACCATCAAAGCTACTGCTGCCCACCCTGGAGCTGCCCCAGGACTCCAATAGCTGCTGCTCACCAGCACACACAGATTTTTGGGCTTGTATTTCAGGTCTGGGCTGCCACGTGCCAGGGAGCCCCAGCAGCATTTTCCTTGGGGTTTCCAAAAAAGCTGGCACTGCAGCGGCAAAGAGGAAAGGAGGAGAGACAGAAGTGAAACAGAACTGACATGGTGTAAATCAGAGCACTTGAAAACTGCACTCACCGTCCTCAATGATGACCTTGATGAGACGAACTGAACCGTTTCGGGCTTTGGCAAAAAAGTCCCTTAATTCCGTGGTGGCTGAAAGAACCAGAAACATGGTGATGAGATGTGGCAGTGGAAGCAGGGGCCGGCTGCTTGGCACTGGCCGGGGGGGGAGCACCTTGGCAGGAAAGAGACTTAAAAATAGCTAAACAAATCTGTATTGGCAAAAAAAAAGGTAATAAAAATAATAACACCACAAAACCCAAACAGCTGGGAGCAAAGCGCTGCGTTGCCCTGAGGCGTCGGAGTTAAACAGCAGCTGGGAGCGCATGTGATCCAGAGAACTTGATACTTGGCCTGCGTGAACATAATCACCCAAATTTAGATGATGGCTTGGCTGGTGCAGGCAGGGAGAGCTCAAGTGACAAGTTTGTTCACTCACAAAGCAGTAGGGTTTGGATATGGAGGGCGGCTGGAAGATGTCCCGACAGGTTGTGACATCCTGGGCTTGTGGCACATGTCAGGGATGCTGCTCCTGAGGTGGCTGGGACAAGCATGACTCCAGACTGGAGGCACTGGTTTGAAACTGAGCCCCTACAGCAGGGAAAGGCAACAGACCCAGGGTTTTGCTCCAGAGCTGGCGGGGCTTTGGTTGCAGAAGGCTTTTGGGGAGCCACCTTCCTCCTCATCCCTCTTCCCTGTGCACCAGGCATCAGCAACCTTTGGCATCCTACCAAGGTTAACAGTGGCCAGTGGATGCTAAAGGGGCAGCCCACAGCCTGTGTTGGAGCCCTAATCTGCCCTTCCTGAACACATCACTGGTGCAGAGCTCCTGTCCCACTTGGAATATGCTACATGAGAAGGAAATGCCCAAGAGATGCAGCTTGGAGGGGCAGAGTCCTCCAGTGAGGAGCATCTCCCAGCCTGGCACCCCCCGAAAGCCCCTTTACATGCCTGAGTTCTTTCCTGACGTGGCAGCACAGTCAAGGGGTCCTGTGAGTCCAAAGCCACAGGCAGCTCTGTGCTTGTTAGAAACACAAAAGAAACCAGTGCTGCAAAGATTAGAGACCTGGGCAGACGCCCCTTAGTCCACACCAGGATGTGCACTTGGAGCTGCCACCAGCAGCTCCCCGCTCCCAGCACATTGCTGTGTTGCCTGCCCATTACTGACCACTGAGCTACAGCTGCCCACAGCAGGGAGGAGCCCTGCATTGGTCCCTTTGAGCCTGAGAGCACCCATGGTCAAGGCACTTTGCAAAGAAAGCCATCCCTACATCAGCTGAAAGGTGATGAGCAAGCCATCTCCTGCCACCAAGGGCTGTACCCATTCTGCTTCAGCCCCACCAGCAGTGGGTACCACTCTTTGGCACAGCCCTCTAGCATCACCTTGGGGGAGCCTCGATGTTACCCATCACCTGCCCAAGGGACAAAGGGGGTGCTCTCCTCCCCTGGAGACAGCCCCCCAGCCCCCAGGGAGAAGGAGTGGGCACAGATTTGTCCCCATGCATAAACACTGATGAGGATGCAGGCAGAGAGATGGACAGAGGGATGTCGTGGGGAGCTCCCCACGGAACTCCTGCCTGTCCCCTCAGTGACACATCTGAGACACATCTGCCTCATCATCAGCTCAAAGCCTGCCCTGAGTAGAGAGACGTCCAATGACTTCCACTCCCATGGAGAGAAGAGACACAAATGGGAAAGGGCTCCAGCCAACACCCTGCAAACAGCACTGCTCCCATACAAACCCAGAGGTGCCACCCCAGCAGGAGCACAGACACCCCAGTGAAGGCACATCAGTCACTAACAGCATTTTAGGGGAGACACTGAGGTTATTGCTGGCATAACCCCACCATGAGTAAACTATCCTTCTCCCTCCATCAGCACTGAGGCACATGGCAATCTCTGTTCCCAGAGCAGAGCTTCATCCTCCCCCAGTGCTGGCTGGGAGCTCACCCTGCTCCTGCTGTTGTCATCCAAAGATGCTCTGATATTTTTAGGCCCTTTCCCTATTTAAAGTGGTTGTTTCTTTCTGGAGGCATCTGTGGCTATTGCAAACAATACAAGGCGGAAGAGAAGGGAAAAAAAGAGACATTTACACACTCACAAAACCTCATGCAGGAGACAAAAGCCCCTAATCAGCATTAAGCTTCACTGATTGCTGTTACACTACCAAAATAGGAGAGAATAACATCGGTCTTGGATGTTTCTACAGCACAGGCTTCAGAGGAGAAATATGAATGTCCTGCAGCACTAGCAGGCTGCAAATCCCTCTGGCCTGAGCCCATCCTTCCCAGAACCCAAAGTCACATGGGGGTCAGGAAAATCAGGAGTCTCTGCAAATACAACCTCCCCAGCCCACTTGGAAGTACTAGGAATGCCAAGAAATACTGGGTTGACAGCCGGGATGACTGACAGTTGAGTGATTAACAAGTGACAGCCAAGCACTGGGACCTGTGTAGGTACAAAGGGGCTTAAGGGGATGGGAAAAAGCACAGATGCTGCTGGAGAAGTGGAGTGCAGGATGGGAAATACTGCAAGGACACTGCCAAGGAGGGAGATGCTTTCCAGAGGAGGCAGCAGCAAAGGTTTCAGTGAAACCTCAGAGCAGGCGTCCAAGCTTTAATTCTGCTGAAATTAATAATAAAAGAAAACGCTCCGCTGAAATTAAAAACCAAAATTTTTTTTAAAAAAAGAAGCGATTTTCATTTAAATAAAAAAATCACTGGGGTGTTTTTGACGTCCCCTTCTGTCTCCTGTGATACAGAGCCAAGAGCCAGCAAGGAGGGAGAGGAGTAAGCCAGGGAAGGTTTTCAGTGTGAGCTCAGCAACTGCTTCACTGGGCATGATTACGACTTAACTAGCACAGCAGACATGATGAGCTGGCTCGCATGCCGTATTAATATAGAATTCCATGGACAGCTCTGGAAGACATGCAGGGAAAAGACATTACCCTGCAATGGAGGCAGAGATACCAGCCGTATCTTGCTGCCAAGAAGTCTCCAGGACCCAACTCAAGGGCTGAAAAAGCCACGTGTGGGGAAACCATACAAATCAGGGAAAGGGAGGAGTGACGGGGCAGAGGACTGGAGGGGAACCCACACATCCAATGCACCCTCTAGATATGGGTTCCTGGAAAATCCTGGAACAAAAAGGCCAGAAACAAACCCAACTTGGGCTATAGCCAGCAGGGATCTACCGAGGCCAAGCTGCATGAGACCAACCTGACTTCTTCCAGAAGACCCACAGACCTGTAGGCTTCAGGGGCCCCAGCTCAGCTTTTAAACATGTCTCCATGTGTCAGAAGCCAGTCTGGGAAACATACTGGTGGTGAAGCTCTATGGCATGGGCACAGAACTCCACAGATCATGGATAGAAGGCTGAGGTTCTTAATGACTTCTTTGCCTCAGTCTTCACTGGCAAACGTTCTGACCACGCTACCCAGGTCTTGGAAGGCAGACGCAGGGACTGTGAGAATGAAGACCCTGGGCCCACTGTAGGGGACGATCAGGTTTGAGACCATCTTAAGAACCTGAATGTATACAAGTCCATGGGACCTGATGAAATCCATCCATGGGTCCTGAAGGAGCT
>JANRGW010024145.1:0-37894 GCA_024733675.1 Psilopsiagon aymara
CCGCCACCCCCTCCTCATTCCCCCTCCCAGAATAAATCTCTTTTAGTCGTTATAACTCAGCTGCTAGTTTAATTAGGAAATTCAGTAATTGAATTTCCTGGTGCAGCTGTTGTAAGTGTTGATCTGCCTTTTCCAGTCAGGAGAGAAATTGGTGAAAGTTTCTTGTGCAAGAAAGGGATTGATTTAAACTTCATTTTTAATCAGAGGAGAGGCTCAGGCTGGATCTCAGGCCATATCAAATCATTCCCACATCTATTATTAAACAGCTGTGCACTGCGTTTCTCCCTGGGTTAAAGAGGCAACTTGATATGAATTTGATGACAATACGAATTCAGAATTTGGCATCACTATCTATCTGGTGGATGCAGAACTAGTAATGGTAACCACTAACCATGTCTGTGGCAGCATGGCAGAACTACGGTACAGTGATAGATTAGTATTTCTGAAGGGTGTTGTGAAGTTAAATTATTAACCACCCCTTGAGTTCTTCATTTAAAAATCTAGAGAAAAAAAAATCCTTTTGTCGGAGTTTGGTAGGATTTCATGTAATGTAAGTAAGAGCAGAATTTGAATCTAACATCCTCAAGTTGAATAAAGCTCATCTAGAAACATCTTTCCACATGCTAGATGGGCACTGAAAAGAGAAACAGGAGGAATAAAAGGAAAATCTGAATTTAAAGATAAATAGGTAGATTTACATTTTTCAGTCTTGGCACAACCAAGGGAAGAAGTGGAATGTGCCATATGCTACTGAAGTGATGCACCTGTGATGGCCATGACTACTTTTTGTGATCCTTACTGTGACTATCAGTCGCTGGGGAGTATAGCACAGTTCTGTCTCTTACCTGTGGCACTAACTGCTGCTATTGCCTGTAATTTTCTAGAGAGATGTTGGAGCTAGCTTGCATTGGCTGATAGGATTGGATGTGATCCATGCATTTCCACACTGTGAATCATGGAATGTGTTTCCTTTTGAGAAATGTATGCTCAGAGAGTCTGACCTTGACACTGTGTCTGCCAAAATGTGCATCTTCTCCAGTTTCTGTGTATGTGTAGGTGCAAACAATGAATGTACTTCTGTGTTTGGGCATGGAAACTGTGTTCATGTTTTCAGTTAGGAGAAGAACGTAGGAAGGATGTCAGCACAATTCATCTTTCACCTCTGATACCTTCATTCTTTCCTTCAACTCAGATTGGCCTGCGCAGTTTTGTGACCAGTCTTTGGATCTCTGCTGAGCCATGAAAATAGTTGGTGCATAGAAAGCCCAGTCATTCATCATGATGTTTTCTTGCCATGTTGCATTAATTAACTTTAGCTTATAGGTAGAGTAGGACAAATGAAGAAATACTTTTCTTGGTGTTCACTGGAATAAATTGCTACTATTTTGAAGACTGATAAACTGAAAACCAGGCCTGAGCTATTAGATTAAGTCAGACTTTCTTGTATACTTCTCTTATTGTTGTTATAGAAAAGTTAGGAATTATTTATATTTTGCAACAACTCCAGAGTTGCTTGCAAGAATGGCTAAGACCCCATCTTATGTTGTTGACCCTTAAACACAAATGCAGGAGCATGAATAACTCAGTTATTCAAAGTATTTTTTGCATTACGGAATGTGACTTAGTTTTCAGCAAGTTTTTTGGTAGCTTATTAATATTAAAGATAATATATCCATCGTGGTCTTGAATCAAGAAAGCCTGTTTATCAGTGTTTATTATCAATGTGTGTATGCTGCAGTACAAACCAGATTCATGACTTTATTAATCCTATTTCAAAATGGTGCAAAGTGAGTAAACGGATGACTGGTGGTCACTCAGGACTTCTGCAGCAGATACAAAGAAATTATGTCTCCTGGTTCATTGTCTCCTCCAAATAAATATAATGCTTTGTGTATTTTAATAAGTAAGCAAGCAAATGCAGGAGTAAAGCAAGACACCCAGTGTGTACTGGATAGTGTCTGAGAAGCATAAATATTTCTAACACTGTAATTTGGCGTGAAATGTTTTATGGTAGCAGTGACCCACATAAATACAGCACAACTCTCCCTTTTTGAATCTCTGAGAGACAGAAGGCATTCATATGTCTCTGGTGTCTGGCCATCTTTGTTCTGAAGGAGTATGTGAAGCAGCTATTCCCCAAGGCAGCTCCTCCTTAGGAAGCAATCAAAGCTAACAGTAACTCTCACCCAGACAGTTTCGCATCTAAACCATCCAACACTCAGCATGTGCTGTCAGAGGAGAATGTGGAACTCTCTGTAAGGGCAGGTAGCAAATTGGTTCCTACCAGACTTATCCTTCATTTTGTAGATGACACAGCAAAGGGATTTCACCCTAAAATCTCCTTCCTAAAGAGTTTCAGTAATCGCATCTGAACAGAGCTAGATGGATCTAAGACCTACCTTTCTTTCTCTACCAGATGTCCAGTTTCAGTCCTAAGCCTTGAAGCACTGGAAAATTGAGCAAATCTGTTTCTTTCAGTTCCTAACTACCTTTCCTGTCAATTTATATCTTATCCCACCCTTGAATGTTTTGTTTTCGCACCATTATTAATATCCAGCTCTTGGATTGCTCTATAATGTCATTGCTGAGTTAAAGCACTTCCTACTATCAGATACCTTTGTCTGACTGTTGTAATTGCAGTCTTGAATTTTGTGGTTTAGTTTTAGCTTTGGAAAAGCAATGTGGACTGCTCACAGTCTGTCAGCTGAGACAGGTTTACTAGGTATCAGATCATTTCTCCAATTCAACAGTGAGCAAACTTGTTACTGGGATATTAATGGATCTTTTAAACAGACTGGGCAGGCCTTGGTTTATGCCTTTTTTGTTATCCAGTATGGTAATGTTACTGGAATCCTCTAGAGATGGTTGGCATTATGGAAGTAAATGAAAAAAGAAGGGAATATTGTGTTCATAATATACAATACACAGAGGAATTCTTTGTGCCTAGCTCATTTACCTGGATGCTGCTCTGCATTTATGTACAGCCCAATGTTCATGTGTAGGACTGGGACAGACATTGAGAAGCCTCTAGTCTGTTTGTCTGTACTAGCTAATGATAATCCACACCTTGGTATTTTCTGGAAGAAGGGTGCATTTCTTACTGAAGTCCTTCAGAGACAGAAAGTCTGAAACCTCCTGGGCAATGGATTCCTGAGTTTCAGTACTCCTCTGTTAGAGTTTATTTTTTCTTTGGAATTAATTTCAGCCTTCCTTCCTGAAATTTGAGCATATAATTTATTGTCCTAGAATTTATGAGCATACAATTGCCCTTTATAATAGCCTATTTTAGCATATAAACTTTATAACCTGTTGTGTTTACCCATCTGATTTACCCTCTTTCTTTTCGTTTAAAAATCCTCATTTGTTTGTTTCTTGGTTTTTTCCTTGTAGGTCATACATGTTTTCATTTGGTTCGGGTGGTGGTGGTGGTTGTTGTTTCTGTTGCTGCTGTTGCTGTTGTCATCATCATTGTTGATTTCATTTTTTATTCTGCCTATTGCCTTTCTCTGGCCTCAGTCCCAGTAGCCCATATTGTTAGTAAGGACACTGATGCAAACTGTATGCAACACTGGAGGGAAACAGAGGGTTACTTCTCTGATTTTGAAGTCTTTACTGCAACTGAGGCATTCCAGGGCCTGTTTGTCATCTTTGCAATAACATGACATTTCTGATTTAGTTTGTGACTCACAGCAGTACACAGATCATGTCCTGCAGAACTGCAGCCCACACAATGGTTCTTCAACCTGTGTTTCTGTAATATGCTTTTCAGTGGGATAACACTATATATATATATATATATTTATTCTTATTTTCTTGTTATATGTACAGCTAAACCTTTGCTGAGTAAAATATTGCTTCCTAGCTTGACAAAATGTCTGTTCCCAACCGTCTCCAGTGCACAAGATAATCCTGTATTGTGAGATTTTAATTCCGCAGGTGAGAGTCAAATAGCAATGCATGTACTGGGCTGCACCATGTGCAGCATGACCCAGCAGGTCAAGGGAGGTGATTCTCCCCATCTAGTCTGCTCTCAGCTGGGGCTCCCAATTTAAAAAGAATGTGGACCTGCTGGACCATTGTCCTGAGTTCAGCAGTAGCAGTCATTTTTCTCCTTCTTAGTAGCTGGTACAGCGCTGTGGTTTTGACTTCCCTCTGAGGAATAGCTCTGATAACACCGATGTTTTTAGTTGTCGCAGTAATGTTTAGTCTGACCAAGGACTTTCTGAGTCTCATGCTCTGCCAGGGAGGAGGGTAAGCTGGGAGGAAGCAGTGAAAGGACACCTAACCCAAACTGACCGAAGAGGTATTCCATACCACAGCTTGTCATGCCCAAGATGTAAAAAGTAAGGTCAGGAACCCGGAAGAGTGAGTTTTCACAGCTCGGTCTTCAGGTGGTGAGCAGCTGTATTCTCTTCCCTTGTTATTTCCCTTATTATTATTGGTAGCAGCAGTAGTGGTTTGTGTTACACCTTATTTACTGGACTGTTCTTATCTCAACCTGCAGGAGGTGCATTCTTTTGATTCTCTTCCTCCTTCCCCCAGGAGCTGGTGGGAAGAAAGAGGGGGAAGTAAGTGAGTGAAATGCGTGGCTGACTGGGCTTACACCATGACAGGCATGTCCAGAAGAGATGATGAAGATGCTTTGAGGGCTGGAACACCTCTGCTATGGAGGCAGGCTAAGATAACTGGTGGTGTTCAGCCTGGAGAAGAGAAGGCTCTGGGGAGACCTTAAATCAGCTTCCAGTGCCTAAAGGGGCTAAGAAGAAAGCTGCAGAGGGGCATTTTGACAAGGGCAAATGGTAATGGCTTTAAACTGACCTAGTTTTAAACTCTCTGAGGGGAGATTTAGTTAGATATCAGGAAGAAATTCTTCACTGAGTAAATGATGAGGACCTGGCACAGGTTGCCCAGAGAAGCTGTGGCTGCCCTATACTTGGCAGTGTTCAAGGCCAAGTTCAATAGGGCTTGGTGCAAACCAGTCCAGTGGAAAGGTGTCCCTGCCCATGGCCAGGGTGTTGGAGTAGCTGAACTTTACAGGTCTCTTCCAACCCAAACTATTCTAAGATTCTAACAGAATTTTGGGACTGGTAATGAAATTAATCTCTTGGAGTGAAAAGTAAGCAACTGGGTTTCATTTTGGTTTTTGTTAATGCTCATTTGCATACTGCAGTCTATCCCAGGAGTTGTACAGCTCCATGCAAAAATATCAACTCTAGAAAGAGGAAGTATTTATATATTTAGCTGTGCACCCTGCAATTGTATTTTTATTCTGGTCTTTATAGTGTTACCTTAGTTTGTTACTTATCAACAGAAGACTCATCTTGAGTGAGTATTAATCTGATTTTAACTGTGGTGTAAAAAATGATTTAATGTCTGCCAGTGATTTCTAAGACATAAAATTTAGATGTTAAAAACATAATTCACATAAAATGTAAAAGCTTTTACTGCTTCAAAACATCTCAAATTCTGGAATTCTGCCCAGTACTAATGCCTATCTACTAAAAACAAATGGTAAGAGAACTTCAATTCTAGTTTTCTTATGAAATAGGGGTCTTTTCAAGTCAGGTTTGGCATAATTTTCTCATCTCAGTTAATTTTTCATGTTTAGTTTGAAGGCACTGAAAGGAGGGGAAAATAACCACAGAAGCACAGAAGAAGCCTAGTCCTGGAGAGTTCAAAGTGTGTCAGTGAAGATGTGACAATCAAGCATACAGCTGGGAAATGTTCAAAAGAAATGGGGGGATAGGATCAGGAATAAGATCAGAAAAAGACTCCCTGAGTCACAAAGTTCAGCCTTGCTGCTCAAGGCATCCACATCAGAAATGTGTCTGAAGAACTAGTTAAGCTTGAACTCGACAGAGACGGACCTCAGCTGCCTGGTCCCGAGACACATGTGCTTCCTAAAACCAGAGCAGGGCAGCATGCTTGCAGGATTATTGATGTATTTTGCATGAAGGTGATATTACCAAGTCAGCATCATTCTTTCCTTCACCCAAAGCTGTCTGCTTCCTTTCCTCTCTCCACATATTTGATGCATACACCTCAACATGCACTTCCCTTTCAATGGTCCATATCAGCTCTACACATCCCTTCTGCCTATTTTAATATAATTTTCTACTCTGCCCAATCACTGAAAATCAAGGCTTTTCCCTCCACACACCCAATGCCCCTCTTTCTATGTACCACACTCACCCTTGCCATCTTACCTCCCTGCTGCTCTACTTTCTCTTATCACCCTCTTGCTACCACAGCTGTGCACACTTGAGACTGTGCTGTCACCCAGGGCTTTTGTCAGACACTGATCTTCAGTAGCTTTTGGTTACTCCCAGGCTTCACCAATTCAGGTTAGATGATAGTGCTGATAACCTTTTCTCCTATACTGTTTCTTTCCACTTTCCCCTCCAGCTTCACCTTTGCTTTTGGACCACTTTGCATTTTCTCTCCTATTTTGTGCTTCACCTGCTCTAGCTACCCACTATCTTCCTCTTCTCTTGATGTTTAATAAAGCTCTTTGACATCTCTGCTTGTAGTCATTCCTCATTATCCTTGACACAGTCCAGCTTCCTTGCCAATGATTGTATGTCTCCATCTCTCCTCTAGGATCACCAGATCTATCAGCTTCCTCACTTTCTTCATCTTAGCATCTGCACATGAGATTTTTCACACCTGTTTTCCACCAGAACTCTAAGTCAGGTAGCTGTGAAGCAGCTACACTTTGGAGACCAGCAGCGGCAGGCTGCTTATATTTGAGAGTTACATAGTTTCTGGAGGTAGGTGAAATGAATAAGCACCTCTTTTTCTGGTGCTTGGAGCTCCTGCTCTTCATCCAAGTACTTAAGCATCTTGATAGAGATTCCTGGAGCAAAACCCTTGGAGAACAAAGCCTCACCGCTACAGTGCTGCCGGGGTGTTTGCTGGGACTCTCCTTCAAAGGACAAAACAGTAAGTGGCATCTGGAAGAAAGAAAGAGCAGTGGATAAACCAGAAGGAAGAATACTGGTAAATGAGAGGAAGTCTTTGCTCTAAGACTTACTGGTATCTTTTCCAATTTAGCATCATAAATTTCATACCTGTACTTGGGATAAAGATCTAGAAAATCATGGAAGTGTATAAAGATATTAAATGATATGCTTAGGCTCATGCAAAGCATCAGGCAAAAGTGATTCATGAAATGCTGATTTTCAGTGCAAATCCATATTCTGTGTGATAATGGGGCCACGTACATGAGGAAAAAGCAGGAGCTAGTAAGTTTTAGACACTTGTGGATAAAGTGTTAAAGTTGTAGAACAAAATTAGGAATCTGAGTTTTTCTGTCATCTTATCAGGAAAAAAATTAGTATGCCTGGTCTAAGAAGGGGAATGACAATTTAGCAGTAGGCACTATTGTACCTTTACTGTGCAGAATGTCATTTTCATACTTTCTAAAGCTGTCGGGCTTTTTGGTTTCCCCTTTATGCAGAATTAACAGCAGCTTCTGTTTTCCTTGTTTTATAAAATATGGAAGAATGCTGTGCTTTTGTGTTATCTGTGTGCTCACAGTAGACATTAATAAATAAATCCCTGTAAGATGTCAAGGGCATTTAGAAGATTAAAAAAAAAAAAAATCTTGCTGTCTTTTTTTTTTTTTCTGTGTTTAGAATATGTTCCACATCAAGGCATTTTAGTTGTGGTGGGAAGCTGTTTCCTTTTTTCATGACTTTATGTATGACTGCAGTATATTACGGAATCCTCTAGTGCTAAAAAATAAAAGCTAGAACTATGTTTTCACACAGGAATTCAGAAGTTTGAGACAAAAAGTTAAGATTCAGAAGTACTTTTTTTTTATTTACTTATTTTTTTTTTTTTTTTTTTAACATGGAAGGAGGTCATTACAGCCTAGATATGTCACAACAGAGAGCACACCCATTGCTGGGAAGAGCTACAGAGGTCTTTAAGAGAGGGATAAAATGGAAGTGTTCCTGACAGTGTGGTTTGGTAGCAGAGAAGCAGGTCAAGAATGTGCCATCTTTGCATCTTTGATATCTTTATCACAATGTTATGGCAATACCAATAGACTTGAGACCAGCTAGGTCCTATGCTAGGTGCTGCAACATCAGCAAAAAGAGGAGGTAACATTAAAAAGTGGGTGCTGAGCATTGGGTGTATGTTGGGTGGAATTAAGCCCAAGGACTTATTCTGATATTGATTGCTCTAGTTAGATCTGGAATTAATTTTGGAGCCATGTTTCTACTTACGGATTGACCTGCAGTTGTCAACCTTGCAGGCAAAACCATGCTTTATAGAATCATAGAATTATTTTGGTTGGAAGGGACCTTAAAGACCGTCTAGTTCCAACCTTCTGCCATAGTCAGGGACACCTTCCACTAGACCACGTTGCTCCAAGCCCTGTCCAACCTGACCTTTGAACACTGCCAGGGATGAGGCAGTCGTAGCTTCTGTGAGCAACCTGTGTCAGGTCCTCATCATTCTCTTGGTGAAGAATTTCTCCCTGATATCTAATTAAATCTCCCATTGGTCAGTTTAAAGACATTACTCCTTGCCTTGTCACTTCATGCCCTTGTCAAAAGTCCCTCTCCAGCTTTCTTGTCACTCCATTTAGGTGCTGGAAGGTGCTTTAAGGTCTCCCCAGAGCCACCTTTTCTTCAGGCCGAACAACCCCAGCTCTCTTGGCCTGTCTCCATAGGAGAGGATCTCCAGCCCTCAGGGCATCTTCATGGCCTTCTCTGGACTCACTCCAACAGGTCCACATCCTTCTTGTGCTGGGATCCAGAGCTTGATGCTCTTATCTGTACATTCACATCCCTTCTGTGATAAAATGAATAGATAGATGGTCTTCCCAGATTATCATTAGTTTGCCCTATGTTTGCTTCCATTTTGCTCAAATCATTACTTGCAACAGGACTTCCTGGGGAGTGTGCCTTGAGGGACATGTAAGGTGCCTAGAAAGCATCTGGGAAATACCATGTATGGTTTGTGGTCCTCTTGTCTTTCTGCCTGGCTCTTTGCAGAATGTGTTTCATTAGCATAAAAGAGGCCATGCTTACTCAGGGTTGGTTGAGGGAGTTGAGAGGCAGTGTACAGGGACTTGGCTGGGTCAGGGACGGAGTCAGGATGAACAGGGCTTGGCTGAAGAGTTTCTTTGTTCTGTAATACCTATTTCAGGCTCTTTATGACAAAATAAATTAAGTGACCTTCCTAAATGACTTGTTAGACAAATGACACAGTTTTACTAGAATTATCTCAACATTTGAAGTTTTTCAGCTTTTGAAAGAAAAAATACTGTTATGCTTTTGAGCATTTTCATGGAAGCAGTATTTATTTTCATCTTTTTTCTTTTCCATATATTTTCTGCTGCAGAGCTGTTTGCTGTCTTTTTGCTCTGGTAATAAAACAGGTAGGAGGTACAGGCAAACCTTTCCTAATAAAACTGAAAGGTTGGACCTTTAAGTGCTTCACATTATCACAGCACCATAGAGATGTGTTATTTTGTGTTAGCAGTAGGTTTGGCTGAATAAGCAGCTTGCTGTGGCACAGGGCAGGTAGTGATTTACCCCTCCAGTGACTTAAGCATAACCACCAAAAAATGCCTTAGGGAAACTCCATGTTTATGTCCTCAATTTTCTTTTGCTTCACTAGGCTCATTTTTAAGATGCTTGAAATATGACCACAAAGCTATAGAAAATTGCTCTCTGTGGCATACCCCAACATAAATGTGTTTCATCTACTGCTAATTTCTCCTGCTGCTGTCATCTGGCAATAATTCTTTCCTTTAACTTCTAATAGTTTTGAATTAGTTTGGAATTACTTTTCCCTCTAAGTAAAGGAAAAGCTTTTTATTTATTTATTTATTTATTTTTATTTCAGTAAAAGAAAAAGGGGTTGGATGATGAAAAGAGTCCTCAGCAATTTGACTGCTTGAGGACCATGTTCTCTATGCCATCCTGCACTCTCTGCCCTATCCGCAACACAATGAACAGGGGGATCTTTTAGTCTCATTGTCTGATTATTGCTTATTCTTTAAAACCTTATCCATTTACCCATCTATGTATCTTATTGTTCTCCCCTTCAGATAAGGACTTTGTACAAACACCATTTTAATTACTTTTGTTATTAGTCAGTAGTGAAATCTGTGAGGTTCCTGTTGTACATATTGAAATCTTTGCTACTTTTTTTCATGTATTATACATAACTTCTCATTTACTTTTTCAAGTTTAATTAAACTTCTCTTACAATTCTTACATATTCCCCTCCAGTATCACTGCTAACTCTTATTGTGACATTGCAGTCTAGATGACATCACTAAATCTCATTTGCTTCAGAGGAGAATGCATTTTAGAAAATGAAGATTTGAAGCAACTTTTGAAAAATTCATTTTTAAAGGAGACTTCTTCCTCGTTTGCTGAAATTTAAATAAAAATAAATCGGTAATTAATGTTAGAAATGCTACTTTCAAGTGACTGAAATACTTTAAATAAGGTTGAAATATTACTGTGAACTCTGAATTCTTTTACATTTTAGAAACAGAAGCATTTCTAAAAACATTTTAAATTGAAAACTAAAATTACATTGTTGGCTCTTGAACTTTTGTGGTAAGGATATGATACATATCAAGAAAACGCCACTGTCATTCCATCTGTACTTTGAGAAAAAAAAAAAAAAAAGATAAAATGTAAGAACAGTTTTTCTTTCAAGTCTGATCTGCCTTAGTTGAAGGAGTGCTAATGTGATCTGAGATTAGCAGAAGAGCTGCTGGTAGATCCCGTTCACCATGCATGCCTGCCTTCAACTTCTTACAGCCTATGTGAGTGACAATTGGAGTCATTAAAGGGTATTTAATCACTTTAACAGTGGCACCTGCCTGGCCTGTGAGCAGGACAGTCCTGTTAGCTCAGGTGGGTGGCACAGAAACACACTATTGTGCAAATATGCTTTTTGTTCTTGTCAGTAGTGCTTGATTTATACACTGTGATTAGTGCCTGCCTAAAGCAAGCAATAAAGCTGCCAACACAGTCTTGCAAAGCCCTGGAGGGAGATGGGCTGTGCACATGCGGGGTCATATTGGGTATGTCCTGGCTCAAACGCCTTCTCGGCAGCACACCAGCTAGTGATGTGTAGCAGAGGGAATGAGCAAGTTATAAAACTGATGCTCCCAGGAACAAACAGGAAAACTGCAGGAAAAGACCTTGTAAAGCCAGTATAAACAGTTAATTCTGTCCTACATTATCTTCCCCTAGTTTTCTTGGTACCTTCTCACTGACCTTGATGTACTATTCCCCCAAAGTCTGTTATTAATGAAACATCTTTAACAACCCTTACCTGTTTGCTGCTTATAGTTTTGCAATTTACTTCCATGAGAAGGTGTTTTCAGTCCTTACTCACAGATAGTATTTGGTAACTCGTGTCCTGCACTGTCATCCTTATGCTGCTCCTTGACTGTATCTTGCAACTGTATTGTCATTTCCTGCTTGCTTCTGATGTAAGACCTGGAATGGTATGCAGTGATTTAGCTATAGTGTTAATAGGAATCACATAGCTAAATACTCAAGCAGGGCTTGATATGGAATCATATTCATTTAAATTACTAATTTAAATGAGATGTGGGTGAGGTCGCAGGTTTTTTGTTTGTAAATATTTAAATGTTACAGAAACTCTTAAATTGGACTCTCCAACTTGTTCATTTTACTATGAGAAGTTATCTGCAAAGCATTCAGAGTGCATGAAATTCTCATTTATGGTTAGAATGCAGCTTCTCTAGTACTTTCTTCAGTTTACATGGTAAATCTGACTGGTATCTGCCTAAGAACCTTTAATTCCTGGCTCACAGCTACTGGGAATTTTTCTGGCTGTAGCTGTAGTTCTTCTCAGCTCAGCCTATTTGAGGTCTTCCTGGCCCATGTACTCAGTTCACTTTTGATATTGGCCCAAGAGACGATGTTGTGGCACAGACAAGCTCTTAGTCTGTATTTCATCCAGTTCCCACTGAGTTTTGGTACTGTCTGGACTAATTTAAAATGGACTCTTTTAAGCGATTTACATCACTCAAAGTTGTTTTCAGGTGGGACAAGAGCCCATGTTAAGTCTCTTTGTGTAGTCCTCAGGGTGCAGCTTTTTTACGATAAGATGTCCAGAGTTTGCTTTGGTTTGATTTCAGCTGTACATATCTGTGTATTCTCTGCCTAGAAATCTGATGAGGGCTGTGCTGTCTCCTCTGTGCTATGCACTTCGTATAGTCTGAAATTGCAGTGCAAATTGGCTGCAAGACTTCAACTGTAGAAACTTTTTTGAATTTGCTCTGCTTTGACATGATCTTCACTGTAAATTGCAGAGCAGTGAAGAACCAAGCTTGTGCTCACCACGTATCAACTCTAAGGCTTTGTAGAAATAATAGGAAGTGATAAATGTTCACTATTTTAATCATATGGACAAAGGGATCCTGGAATGGCAGGTTTAGTGCTTTACTAACGTACAGTTTTAATACAGCATGGTGTCTTAGCTTGCTCACAATGATAAGGAGTACTCTGGGGATGTCTTCTAGCTTTCATGCGTTTGATCTTCCTGCTCTAGACATTGACCACTTTTATATTTTACCCTCTGTGCAGTGTAGGTGGTTTCTTCAACACCTTCTATTATTGAAGCTGCGCACTGGTCAGTGTGCAGGAGGCACTTAAAACCCCTGAACAACAAAACAAGTGGAAATAGTGTCACTTGCTATTTTCCACTTATTGTATTTCTGTTAGTATTCTGTATGGACATTTTACACCTGGTGCAGAAGACGCAGAGTTTTTTTATTTTTTGGTAGGTCATGAGGGGTTTTTTTGTTTGCTTGTTTTTCTTGGTGTTTGCTCTTGGAGACTTGACTCTGGAAAAAAAATCAAGGGGAAGAAAGGAATGAGTTGGGTGATGGTGAGACTGATAAACAAAGGTAGCATGTGAGTTATGCATTATCTTGAGCATTCACCTTCAGGAAATAGTAGAGCTTTGGTAGTGGATGACTGGCAGAGAAGACCTTGAAGAGTAGTTCTGTGAGACTTATTTATTTGTCAATAGTCTTCTAGGAAGATTAATTATCTGACAGAAAAGCCTTGAGGGCTCATTTTTTGATCTCATTCTATAAGTTTTGGACCAAAAAAATAACTCTCTTTTCTAGTACTCCTGATTAGCTGTACAGCAGTCTAGTAAGGCACACAAGTGCACAGGATTATTCAACCTGGATATGCAAATAAGAATGTATTACAGCTCTCACTGGCTTTTATGGTCTTCATTAAGCACAGGGGAACAGTTGAGCCTGCATACATTGACTCGCACCTAGCCAAGATCATAAACTACAGTGCAATGCAACTCCCTTCACCAAGGGCATGCAGAGTGCAGTGAAAGGCTGTGCAAAGCTTGTACAGCTCAGTGCAGAACTGATTTTAGTGTTCATGAAGCTCAAAAATCAAGTTCTGCTAAGAAATTAACACACAGGGAATGGACAAATTTAGAGAGGAAGGGTTTATGGGCTGTATGCACGTAGTAATTGTGAACTATGACTGCCAGTCATCACATACACGGCTTTCTGAATCACTAGTATGTGCTGCAGTTGCTACACAGGATGTGTAAACTATATCCACTCAATTTTCTGAGCAAAGTATCTAGACCTGTTTAATATGCCAGCTATGAGTATTTAATGTACATGTAATTATTAGAAATTCCCTTCAATGTATTTGGTATCCCAAAGCAACATCAAATACATGAGGGTTTAAAAGTGCCTTAGGTTTATCATTTTTAGCACTCTTCCACATGTAACCTAGGATGGACTTAAAGGACACCCAAAAGTCTCTCTTGGTAGTCAGTGCCATTCAGGATACGGAATTCCCTTGCTTACTAGCCATTGGGGGAGGCAGGGAATAAGAGACATTTCAGTGGATTTGCTGTGAGTTTCAAGGTTTGAAAGTACCATCAACATTGTGTTGATTGTGAGGTCTGAAATGTCTGCTTCTCTTCCCGGAGCTCATGTATAGGAAGGAAAAGTAATTCTCACCTGCTGTAGCTGGCTGACTGTGATGACTCTGGCTGAGATGTCACTAACATTCTCCATAGCTGCTTTTGTAGTGCTGTGTTTTGTGTTGGTACCTAGAAAGGTGTTGGTAACACACCAGTGTTTTGGCTACAGCTGTGCAGTACTTCGCAGCATCAACCCATCTCTCTAACATTCTTCCTCACCAGTAGGCAGAGGGTGGGTAAGACCTTGCAAAGGGACACAGCCAGGACAGCTGACCCAATCTGACCAAAAGGATATTCCACACCATATAATGTCTGTTCAGCAATAAAAGCTAAGAGAAAGGAGGAGGAAAAGGGGATATTTTTTATTGGAATATTTATTTTACACAGCAATCGCTGTGTGTGCTAAAGCCCTGCTTCTTGGAAAGGGGTTGGTCATTGCCTGCTGATTGGAAGTAGAGAATAAATCTTTTGTTTTCCATTGCTTTCATGTGCAGCCTTTGCTCTTGCTTTAATAAACTGCTTCTATCTTGACCCATGACTTTTTTCCATCTTGTCCCCACTCCATCTTTCTGAGGAGGGGAGGGATGGCATGGTGGGCACCTGGCATCCAGCTAAGGTCAACCTACCATGCTCACCTGGATTTCATGCAGTTTTAGAGGTTTAGCAATGCTAGACTAGCTGACCCTGTACGACCACGGTGTACTTTTTGAGTCTGAAGTTTTTGCTTCTTTCCCAGCTTGCACATAGGTTTTGTGGATTGATTATGTTGGTAAGCCACTGGTGATGTATCTAATCTGGAAATTCTTGGAGCCATCTATTTTATTGATATGCTTGCAGCAGTACTGCAGCAGAGCTGTAATCAGCATGCTGGCAGACCTCTCTTTCAGACCTATATGTGAACATTCCTGATGGTTGTCAGGCTTTGGGAGATTGTCTCTGATTAAAGAAACTTCTGAGAGTTGTCCTGCCCCAGGTACCACAGTGACTGGCAATCACCAGGGAAGATAGACAAGGAAGCAAGCAAGCCAGAAGTTCTTCCAAAATTGGAAGTTTACCTCATCTTTGAAAAAAGCATTGTGAGACTCTGTGTAAAAGGGCTCTCTCTTTATTCCTGCCATAACCTTGTTATTCACTAATGATAACATTCAGTCTGAGACCTGCAGATTGTGGGATTTGATGCCATGATAGCAAATGTGCTATGGCTCTTAAGAAAGACATGGTCCTTTCCCTAAAGTACTTTAATGTTGAAGATATAAGTACACTAATTATCTTTCAGGACAGGATCCAAAGTTGGATTACAGGACTTCCGTACTGCTGGAAAGAATGGCTCAAGTTAATTGTTTTTTTTTTCTGTATGACCAAATATGATTCTGTTGTTCTTTAGAAGGATAGGCTGTTTCAAGACTTGATTTTCACATTATCCTCTTTGATGGAGTAGGATGGAAGTCAATTACCAGAAGATCTATTTTAGGGTGGTTCAGGCTGGAATAAAACTGGAAATCATCTGGTCCAACTCCCTGCCCAAGCAGGGTCACCCAGAGCGTAGCACTGTGCCCAGATATCTTTTGAGTATCTCAAAGAATGGAGACTGCACAGACTCCCTGGGCAACCTGTGTCACCCTCGAAGTAAAGAGGTATGTAAGAAGGTGAGGGGGATGTTTATCTCGGTCTCGAAGTCCCTGGGCGAGTCCCAGGTGATAGCCCCTGGCTGTCAGTGGGCATATGAGAGCAGCAAAGTAGGCTGTAATTAACCCTCGTAAAGCAACGAAGTTTGAGGAGCCATTTAACACTCTTAAAGCATGACAGCTGCACCACCTTTCTTTCAACATTTATATTTTGTCGTCTTGTTATATTAGAGACTCATCATTACAAATTCCAACTTAGACCTCTTATTAATCGTCAGCCCTCAGCATTGCAAACCTCAGTGTTTTGTATTTCTAAAGCACTGATAGCCTTTATTTGATCTTGCATCACTCTAGATAAAGTGGCATTACCCTAATGCTGTATATATAATCTGTTCATAATTGGAAGTGCTCCTTCAGGCATCTTATCATTTGAGCTGTGAACACAATACTTCATCATTACAGCTAGTTAAAAGTATGCTACCTTCATAAATCATAATTCTGTAACTTTTCAAAAAGAATTAGTATTTTCCAATATATTTCCTGTAACAAGCACCTGCAGCCAGTTATTCTAGCAAAATAATTTCTTCACAATTTACTATGTAGGTTTTCCCCTCTATGAAAGAGCAGAGTTTCATGTTAATGTTGTATTTTGGTCAATAATGGGTAGTTGTAGAGGTCAGGCTGTCTTAGTACCTGCAATGCCACAACATTTGAAGGAGGAGAAGGGAGTGTTGTAGAGATAAATAGGAAAATGCATAAAAAAAGAATTAGAAAAAACCCTGTAATTCAAACAGCTTGCCATCTTCTGCTTCTAAGCCTTGTTAGTCCTGACAAGCAAAGTTCAGGAAGGAGGGATAATTAAGAAAAAGAGATCAGTTTATCAATTTCAAGGAGGAATGTAGCCCGCTGAGTTTCCTGCTCGAAGCCCAGCAGGGGGATGAGTGCCTTAGGCCAGGGTTAAAGATCAAACATTTCTTGCAAGTCTGGAGTTCCTCCAACTTAGTTCTTTGAGAATTTTTCAGTTTTTCAGTGGAGACAAGATCAAATTAATTTCAAAGATCAAGAATAATATATAAAATAAGACATTAGGATGAAGATGCTGCTGGCAAATATGGGTCTATCTCCTTGAGCAGTTGGACTAGAAATGCCCAAAGATTCCTTTGAACTGAAATTCTTATATGATTTTGTGATGTTCACTTTGCAAAAAATGTTCCAAATACAGCAGGTTAAGTATGTTATCCAAATACTCTAGGAAGGGATAGCTTGTTTAAGGGTCGTAATCCATTAAGAAAAATATTTTCATGGTAGAGTTAGTATAAATATAATTGTTGTTATTTTTATATGTTGAGTTTACTTCATACTTCTTAAAAGTGTGCTCTTTGGTAACAGTGGTGATCAATGACAGGCTGTAGAAACATCACATAAGTAGATACAGCTACTGTTATATTCATTATAATCAGATGGTGTTACAGTAATGTTTTATGAGCCCAGTGAGCAAGCTAAAGGAGAATTTCATAGCTCAAAATGCTGAAAATGGTACCTGCCATCTTAGGGTAATATTAGGGCATTTTTTTTTCTCTACAATCACATGGGGAGCTGATGTTAATGTATCCACAGTTTGTTCCTGGATCCTTCTCTGTGCTATTGCTCCCAGAAGCAGCATCCTCCTGTTTTGCTGTAACACTCTTCATGCCCATACCTTCTGGTGCTAACAGTTATTAAGCTTACTTATGCACTCCTCTTCCTTCCTCACTTCTCTGTTTCCACATGCACTGTATTATATTCGCTGTAATGCTTTTGATTTTTCAAATAGCCCACTACTATTTTTGAAGGTTCAAGGCAACAAAAATCACTGGCTGAGTAACAATTTCAACAATGAACGACATAGAAGAGACCCAACGTGGAGCCTGTGAGAGTAAACAGGCATTTGCCCTTATGTGCTAAACAGCAAGAAAGTTCAGGAGCTGCAGAGTGCCGAGGGATAAGAAAACAGTGTTTAAGAAAATAATGTAAGTTTTCCATTGCTATATTACAATAACTTTGTTTTACTTAACAGAATAAATAATACAATGCCTTTGCTATAGGGTTGTGAGCCACAGGAGATATTTCACAGTATATCAACATTTACTTTCTTGAGTTACAGAGAATTTTGTGGCCCTGAGGCCATTTGAACAAATGGATGGGAATAGATGGGAAAGAGCAGCATGGGGGTAGAAGGAGTTTTAGAAACTTCTCACTGCTTTTTGTGTCTCCATAGACCAAGCAGAGAGGAAAAAGACGTTATTCAAAGGGATGTGTATACTTGCTGTTAATTGTTGTGTAAAGTTGCTTAGTGCAATATGTAGTCTTAAATGTAGTTATGGGTGGCTTTTGAGAATCAGAACCTTTGCTGTTTCCTCTAACTTTCTATTTCATTTATTTCCTAGGAGGAAGGAAATGCTTACTGAAATGGCAACTTTGAGGAATTATTGTTTATTAAAAAAACCCAAACAAGCAAACAAAAAAAACCAAAACCAAAATAAAACAAAAAAAAAAAATGAGGAAAATGTGCCCCAATAAAGCCCTTTTCTAAATTTTGTAACTATATAAAGTCCCTAAAAGAGAAAAATGTTCTGTGATTGACTTTCAGATATTTTCTCTGTGTGATGCTAAGAGGGAAAAATGTTAATTAAGTTTTATTATTTTTACAGTAACATCTTCCCAGCTCTGTCATGTCTGAAAATGGCTGTGATCCTCTGTAAGCGAACGTGGTGCAGGCTGTGGTACGTCATTGATGGAAATGCTGCCCCTGCCAATGCATTATGATTGTAACACACTCAGATTACTAGCTTTTGTGAATAAGGCTATCTTTTGAGAGTGCATCTTTTCATGTCCATATATTTCAGGATATTGAGTGAGTTTTCATAGCTTTTAGGCTTTTCAAGCTGTTCCATCTTATTATTGCCTATTACAGCCCTCTTAGTATCTTGAGTTAAACACCATCTCTTCTGCTGACCTTGATCAACTGCCTTTCTATGGCCTCTTTACAAAACTGAAGGAAATCCTGAGAGTGCTGTTCTCGTTAAGAGCTTGCATTGGAAATGTTATTAATGCTGATACTTCTGAATGGCTTCTAGATTTTGCTTGGTGAGAAGCAGATACACTCATTTAGTGTGAAGTTATTGGCTACACAATACCTACAGATAAAAAATAGTTTGACCTACAAATGATTGAGGGTTTTTTTGATGTAAAAATTTATTAAGTAATAAAGCAAGTAAGTAAATAGAGCTTGAAATACTGGAGAAATCTTAAAAGGCTGATCAGGATTTAATGTGATAATGAAAAAAGAAGTCAAGTGTGGGTCACCTGAATTATAAAGTATGGTAAAAGGAATCAAGCTCTTGTAAGAGGTACTGTGAATGTATGCTGTAGTCAGACACAAGCTTGGGCTTTGTACAGGAGTAACAGGATAAAATTTAATGTATTGTGCTACAGAAGAGATCATACCGAATGATCTAGTGTATTTTCTAGGCTTAAAATTGGGCAGTAATTCTTTGGCCAGTCAATGTGGTAAAGTTACACGACAGTCTGCAGGACCCACTATGAATCTCACTTGGAAAAAGAGTTATCAGGTCGTTCATCTTAAACTTGTCTGCTTTGTGAGAGTGTCATGGCAGGTCCTAGATAGCTCTGTGAATAGTTATATGCTTTTAATTAGAAAGTGGTGTAAGATTTACAGCAGCATTCAAGCCGCATTGTAGCCCTTGCTCCATGATATGCCACTGCAGTTAAGCATTCTGCCTGCTTAGCTGGTGGGAGAAGAGAGAATTACCAAGGAATCAGTCATTTTCAGGAGCGTGTCAAGGACAAGGGTTTGTATACAGAATCCAGCCGAAAGGAACTGGTTTAGGAAGTGACATCACCCCTCTGCTCCTCCAGTTCAGCTGCTTTCTGGGCAATAATTGAGCTGCAGTCCTTGCACACTCAAAAATTTACCTTTAAGGGTATTTCTGAAAATTCTATTTCATGGAAAGGTGGAGATATTTTTTATTTTTGGGAGAAGCAGTGTCTGGCCATCATAAATTCTTCAGTGATCATGCAACATTAAAATGTTACATGTTTAAACTATGAAAGTCTGAAGGTATTTTTAAAAGCTTATAAAATAGTGTCAGATCGTTGTATGCAGTCATGTACATTCCCCTTTGCGTCAGGATCCATGAAGAAAAATGTATTAACTACCACGAGTTCAGCAGAGCATAGAAATATGACAACAGGCAACAGTCTGTAGAGATGCAGACCCTTGCTCTGAAAAAGTCAAGCACCTTTGCTAGAATTAGATTTATTTATTAATTTTTTTTAGGACTTGAAGGCCAGACCTGATCTACTGACATTGACTAATAGAGGTTTACTGCCAACCATGGAGAAGTTAGCAGCAAATTTTTCCTTTGTGTTACATGTAATTTCACTACATGCATTTGCAGACACCAGTGACATTGGAAGTCAATGTGCTGGATGCTGTCTGGAGCTTTGTTTGTTTATACCTGGTCATCTTCAGTGTTCAAGAACTTCATTTCTATTCTGCAATGCAAAATTAATCACATTTAATTTGTCTTCAATAAGCTTACATGTAAAAATCAATTTTAATTGTTACCAAATCTTGATACAGTGCAGAGAGTTTTATATGGCATCATGTTTTATGGTTGGGTTGGACTTTTCCTTTTTCTTCTTTAGAGAGCTGTAATAGGAAAACTACGGAAATGTTTCACAGTATACAGACCTGGTATATGGAGTATTTTGAATTATTTTTCACTTTCTGCACCATGCAATGTAATTAGATAATTACTTGATACTTTTAAAAGAAATAATATCCTTTTCTCATAAACAGTCAAGAGTAATGAGGATGCTTGCCACTTAGGCCTTTGCTTTCATTTTCAAATATCAGAATGCAGGGAAAAAAAGGCACGATGGATCTTGTACAGTCAGTTACACACCAGAAAAGAAACAGTTGTTACTTTGGTGAACACAGAATTAGCCCTTGCATTAGAAGGCATGAGTCCACCAAGTCCCTCTCATGGGTCTGCAGTGGCAAGGTTCTCTAAATAACATTAATGTGCTTTTTCTGATACGTGAACACGACTATCCTTTCTCTCTCCTGGGATTAAACTTACACTGACCTCTTCCCTTTCTCTGCAGAAGCAATATTAAATGCTGGCAGTGTGATTATTCATGCCCTGTGCACACTCCTTGCCTTCCTCCATCAGGAGTCAATATGCAAACGTTGTCTGGTCGCTGCTGTCAGGATGAAGTGCAGTGTTTGCAGCTCTTTGCCTCTCCTACTGCAATCAAACAGGATTAAGACCAGACCAACTTAATTATTTCTCTTTTCTAAGGGTGAAGAAATTGATATTTGTAGTGCATACCTTTCCACCTTTTTAAAAGTTTCAAAACCTCTCCCTTATCACTTCCCTAGCCACCCAAGAGCAGATTCACTGTCTCTATAAATGATGTTGTGATGAAGGTTGCTGTTGGTTTAAGTGAGGCATCACATGTCAACATTCAAAGACTTTTTTCCAGCCTTGGTAGATCAGGCAGCATGCCTGGGAAGCTGCGCATTGCTGAGAGTATCTAGTGTCCTAGGCACATCCTCATCCACTGTTTGAGTGGGATAAATGTTGCCCTGTTGCAATACACACGAAGCAACAATGAAGGATTCAGTGCTGACTAAAGGAGATGGTTTTACTCAGATAGGCTATGGGTGTGCTGTTAACCTGAGAGCAAAGCAGTTCTTCAGTAGGCAGTGGTTATTTTCTAAAGCTTTTTTTTTTTTTTTTTTTAGTTTGTCTCAATTGCATTAATGGGTTTCTTCCTTGGGACTCTAATTCTGGCATTTGAGTGTAAAAGGAGGCGTTTAGCTATTCAGTTTGTACTTAAGAGGAGTTTGGGTTTGATGGACTGTTTGCATGAAGGGCTGTTTACTGCTAGAGGTAGGCACACCCTCAATTACACTCAGGCTCCAACCTGTCTGTATTAGCAGAGCTTCAGACCTAGCCTGTCTGCTGCTCCTCCTTATCAGTATTTAAAAGAAACACATGGGGGTGAATCTAGTGCTGTACCCTATCTTTGGTATACAGGCAGTTTGTAGTGATGGCTGTGCACAGTAAAACATATGAGGCAGGGGAAGGAGCTTGAAGGATAAAGTGTTATTTGTACATACAGTACACAGTGCAGAAATGAGTAAATACTGTTGACCTGCCCTTCCACTGACCGGGTGGGAGGGCAGCCGGAGAGGTGTTTCTCCAGGTTAGAAAGTTCAGTATATATTTTCACATGAACAGGTGGTTTTCTAGGGTGACTTGACTTGGTTCTGTGATTTGAGTCACTGACTGTTCCCTGAGTGGAGATGGCAACTTGTATTTATTAAATAATTAAAGTAATTTTTTTTCTGCAAGTGATCTGCAGCTCCATCAAGCTGTAAAACCAGCACGTGTTGGGGAACTGTCTGTGAGCTAGTGTTCCTGGGCTCTTCTGAGATGTATTTATGACAGTGGATAGTATGAATTCCATAGTTAATAAAGAACAAGTGCTAAGGTGCCATAATTCCTGTTCAGAGGACTGTTTTAGGCATTGCAGCTCTGCCTTCAGCATGAATTAATCTTTCCTTTCTTCATTTCCAAATAGGGATGCCATTTGAAATGGTCTGATACTCACCATGTTTACTGGCACAGTGAAACCCCAGTGTTGCAAAACTCAACTTCTGTCTACACCTCTGGTGCTGGATTGAGCTGGACCAGGGCAACGCTGAATAAGGAGCTATGAGGCAACAGTGCCTTTTGGACATATTTATAGCATCTGGAGGAGTTTAATAGAGTTGAACAGACCTGAGGCATTATCTTTCTTTTTTGAGCTGATGCCTGTAAATACAGTGCTTTGGAATTGTGAAACATTATGTGCCGTAAGCACTAAATGCCATTATTATTCTGCAGTCAATGTGTAATTTTCCATTCCATGAGAAATTTTCCATACCCTTAACTTCCATTTCAGCTATTAAAGATTGAAAATTGCAACAACATTTAGAAATTTGAAAGAAAAGGAGCTGTCGTTTAAAACCACTGGGCTCTAACTTTGCCCCCAAATACATCACAGACCTGGATGCATGGCTTCTAACTTATACTAGGTTTCTGGTTCATCTTAGAAGGCAGATACTGCTACAGACCTTCAAAATTAATTTCTACTGTTTAGCTGAAAATAAATTAGGGAAGAAATTCTGTGCGCTTTCTATAATCAAGTCTATACATTGAAAAGTCCTAATGAATCCCAGCATACTTAAGAGACTGTAATGCTAGGAGTTAAAATAATGCTCTTTTTAAACAGCCTGGGTGCTTTTTCACCTAAACAGACTGCAATGAGCAAAGTCTGGATTAAAAAGTATGGATATGAGAGATGTATATGGTTTCTTTTCCAGTCTATTTACTGTATTTTTGCATACCACTTGAAAAAGCCTTGGGGTAGCAACGGATTTAAGAACTTGTTAAACCTCAAAAAGGGACTTTTTTTTTTTTTTTTTTTACATGTATATATATACATATGTATTAGACCTATTGATTAGGCAGAAGATTTTTCCAGATATTCTTTGAAATGGCTTTTCTTCTAGCAAGACAGTATTTTGCAGTAGTATTAATACTGTAAAGAAAATAGAATAGTTTGAGTTGGAAGAGAATTTCAAAGACAGTCTAGTCCAAGCCCCCTGCAATGAGCAGGGACATCACCATCTAGATCAGGTTGCCCAGAATCACATTCAGCTCAGCCTTGAGTGTCTCCAGGGATGGCATAGAGTTTCCTGAGCAGAGCAGTGTGCAGGTTGTGCTAGAGCAGTTCTCAGTGTTGCACTGATCCCATATTATTTCTGCTATGGAATAGCTTATTTAAATGCAAATACATCCTCCATTCTGCAGATTTCAATTTCATCAAGCAAAACTGCAAAATCTCGGAAAATCTCTACTTCTAGGTAATAGCTTATGTTTTAATTCCCCATTGGTTTTTCTTTTTTCATGCTCCTTTCTTTGATAAATTGGTAGGAAAAGCTATTTCTAGTTTCCAGCTGCTCCTTTGCAGAGGAACTTGAGCATAACCCATGCAACTGAACAACAGTTTGGTGAACTTTTAGGCACACCATTGCATGTGCTCTTAAAGTCATTTATTTCCTTGACATCTCCAGTTGATTTTGCAAAGTCTGCCAGAGGCAACAGAGAGGTTCCCATTACCTTAATGCCTTGTAATCAGGTAATGTGCCAAAGGCAGCTGTAAAAGTAGAGGAGTCCTCATGCACCAGCGTTTGCCTGGAGGACTCTCCTAAAAGGTTAATAGTGCAACCAGACCTGACAGGGCTAAACTGAGATGCAAGGCACTTTCAGCCAATGCTATATATCAGTGTTTGAAAGGGAAAAAAAAAAAAATCTGTATTATGAACCTGAACACTTCTCATCCCAGTAAGGTAGGGCGGAAAGTGTTTTTTTACTCTCTCAATGCAGTTCTGCAGTGAGGCTTGAGACAGACAAGGTCCTAAATGAGTAGAATCAGGAAAAGCATTTGGATAGCACAAATTTTCTCAAGTTTGCTTATTAAATACATTAATAATTACTAAATACAGTAATTTTATCTTCTGATTTCAGCTGCTGCTACTTCTTTCTGTATGTATTTCTTCTTCACAGGGTTGGTTTGGTTTTGTCGGTTTTTTTTCATCTTCTCATTAGGCTGATCTGCCTCTTTGGCAGTACTCCCCAGCCAGCAGGCTGAACACCAGCCCATAATCCAAATACTTGTACCCTGGGGACCTTAACAGAGAGAAAATACTGGCACATTCAGATATAGAATTACAGTTTCTTAGTTACTTGGAAAGGTACAGGGTTTCAAAATATGTGGTCTGTTACCTCACTACACATTTTATCTTGAACCAATGGGTGATAACATCAAACCTTCATGACCTGGATCGAAAACGCACATTTGTTTTGATTGAAACATGTTAAATTCCAAGAGTTAATAAACAGTATAAATTAACTCGGTCCTAAAGTGTCCTGATGAGTACCTCAGAGTCTTCCCATGACTGCTGGACCACAGCAGTGTTTTCATACAGATTTCTCCTGTCCAGGAAGACACCCCCTTATTTTTCTGAGCCTTCTCTGTTGTTTTTCTAACCCTTCTTTCCCTGCCTTCTGTCCTCTCTGCTGCTGATTGATCCTCATCTTAACCATGGCTAGCAATGAGTCACCAATACATGTTACCAGGATCCTCCACTGAATCTGTGACTCTGTGGAGTGCTGTGTGCTTTCCAGTATGTGGAAGGGTCAAGTACCGCTGTGTCCAATGGAGGGACAAAGCAGGGTGGTATCAATGAATAAAAACCTCCTGCCAAAGCAGTGCAAGGGCCGTTTGCCTGGCTCAGCAAAGAACCTTGGCAGCAAAAGCCCACCCCAATGCAGGGTAACCCCAGTGCTGCAGTCTGGGTCAGCTGCCTCTCTGTATTTGGACTAGTAAAAATGCTGTGCTGGCAGCAGCTCAGAAATACCTTTAAATTATATTTTTCTTTGTCTGTGGGAGTATGTTTCCCTGTCACAGTCTTTGAGCCAGCAGGGAGAAAACTTGCTTTATGCAGAGCTCTCACCCAAGGAGGCACTTCTTATGCCTGGGGGTGCCTGTGTTTAGCTTCCTAGCTTTCTGAAAAAGGACATTTGAATCAGTGTTACTTGATACCTTTGCAGAAGGTAACCAGCCAAAGCAGCACCTGGCAATCATTATGTTTTGCTGGCAAACATCAGTACTGTTGCTGCTATGGTAAGAAAAAGGGACATTTCTATGCTGCAGTGGTGAGCAGATTCTCAGCATTGTCTTTGTACTGCTCTTCCCTACCACGTGTAAACCTGTCAGCTGAAGTGAGAGGTCTGAGATGAAGAGCAAGTAAATGCTCTTTGAACTGGCTTGGGGCACAGGAGCATGCAGTGAGGGGGAAAGGAGGGCGATAACACCACGGAGGAACTCTCTGTACAGAAGGTGGGATCTGGAACAGCCAGAGAGAGAGCAGCAATCACAACTTCTGTCTTGTAAAGACTTCTGAAACAGCTCACAACTTGGTAAAATGATCCCACTTGAAAAATAACTTTATGAATTTGCTCTCAGTTCTTTTAAAGAACAAAGAAAACAATCAGGAAATGCTTTCACTGTCACAGGTTGCTCAGGGAGGTTGTGACATTTCCACCCTTGTTGACACTCAGAAGCCATCTGGAGGCAGTCCTGGGCTCTCAGTAGCCCTGTGCATGCAGAGGGGTGTTGGAACAGATTGTCTTAAAATGTGCTCTCCAGCCACAACTATCTTGTGACTCTGAGATTAAATGGGCATTTCCAGGTCACCAGTTCCCTAGTCCTGTAGGACCCAAACTGTAGCAGGGTCCTACAGGACCTCCTTGCCTTCTCCCTCTGTAGTACACTGAAACTTGAGAATTTTGGTAGGGTTTTAGGAGCTAAAGGTCTCACAGCTGATTTAGACTCTTGAGAGTTGTTTCGTGGAGAAGTTGTAATCTTCTAGGAGTGGAGATGCAATACAGTCCAGCAGAACCACACTGAGGACGGATGCACCCAATGATAGTTTGTGGCAGTACCTGGTGGCATGGGGCAGATTTTCTAGGGCTATGGGTCTAAGGTCAGGCTGTAGGCTCCTAGATGCACCTCAAAAAAAAACACTGTCTGGGCTCCTGTTGGTAAGCTGGACTCAAACACCCTTACACAAGGGCTTGTGGCACAGGTGGAAATCTAATAAGAGGGAATTACCAGGTACTGCATGTTTCTGTAGTGCATAGCTGTAAAATAAGCCTAGGAAATGCATGTGTGATATGGGCTGACCCAATACTTACCTGGCTTCCACTGCTTGTATCTGGAGTTAATGCTTATGTACAACCAGGGCAAAAAGACCAAATAAATAAATGCCAATAGCACATGTATGCATTTATGGCTCTATGTAGTATTAGATGTTAATTCAAGACTGAAGTTTGGTATCATGTGAAAGGGGAATGAGGTTGAATTTGACCTGAGGACCTTTGGTACCAGATGAAAACATTGTGGCCCCAGGAGATAAGAGTGTTCCTCTTGCATAAGCTAGCTCTAACAACTTCTTAAAGAATATTTAACTTTGTGCCTGCATCATACACCCTCTTCTTAATGCTGCCTTCTTAAATCTGTCAGAAAAGCAGGTCCCAATAGAGTGTACTGTATCTGCATAAGGGAGCAAGGTATGGATCCAGCATTAAGGGTCTTGGAGCCACCAACCTCAGACCTTGTGTGCAAGGGGAAAAAAACCCAACCAACCAATTTGATGTTAAATACTTTAATAAATAATATTCATTTATGATTTAATAAAATTGACGAAACAGTGGTGCTTGCTCAGCACTGCACAGAGTACCAGTTTGGATTATATGAGTTACTGCTGCAGAAGGTTAAGAATTTAGAAGGATTAAAAGAAATAATGCTATTTAAACCCAATTTCTGAAAGTTTATTAGCCTCAAGTACCATTGAATAAACTAGTTTTTAAATATTTGGATTAGAAAGAAGCTGCTCCTGAATGGTAGGATATTTGTTGAGATCGACTTAAGTATTTTTTTCTCAGCAAACCCTGTTTTTTTGCTTTAAATTGCTTGAATGAACCCATTTTGAGTATGATCCTGCTTTTAAAAGCTTCACCCAGAAGTCTCTTGCCAAAGCCAAAAAATTATGCAGAACTCCAGTGTGGGAATTCAAGTATTTCCTTTACTATTTTTTTTTTGGCAAATGCAAACTCTAGGAAGTTAATATATGCAATTACTCTATTAAAAATTTTGTCCATACCAAAGAACCACATATCACGTGTCTGGAGTTTAATGAGAAAGATGTATTAAGGTATTATTTTTCCCTTGACAAATTAATGGATTTTGCAAACATTTAAAATGTAGGTATCACTAACTAGCAAATGAAAAAACTGTACCTATTAAAAATTAACCTTAAGGCTCAGACTTCAGAAGTCAGTTGTCAAAACAGAAATATTTACCATGTTTTAGAAAAAGAAGTAGGAGAGTTATTCCCTCAGAAACGTATTCCAGACCGTAGTAAATACTTGGCATTAGATGAGCCAGAAGGATGAATAATTGTCTAATTTACAGTGTAACATTAGTGTTGTTGTGAGAGATGACTGTAGAAGTGATTGGGTAAGAGTCTTCAAAGGTTAATGAACCCAAATATTTAGCCAGAAGAAAAAGAGAAGGAAGTTATTTTCTGCTTTTATACTTCATCTTCAAAATCTGTAAAACTTCGAATTTTGATTTTTCTGAGAAGCATGCTGCTTATAGCTCCTGATTTGTGTTTGTCCTGCAGCAGAAATACTTGTGGCACACCAGCAATTTTGCATCTTTCCAGTGAAGCTGGGTTGAGTTAGTTGAGGCCCTGGATTAGCAGAATTTAACCAGTCACGATCGAAGAAGTAACCGCAGGTTTTATGGAATAAGTGATGTTAATACGGTAAGTGGTGTCATAGGGGTTTTATGTGGTTGTGCCCTGTGTGAAGGCATTTTCTGCTCAGTGCTGGTCACCTCTGGCAAAAGGGGAAGATACTTGTAGGCTGTCATGGATGTGCTGAAGACACCACCTTGCACTTGTAGTATAGATAAACTGTGGTATGGTTGAAATGCCTTAAATATTAAGAATCATATATATTATATATTCCTTGCGAGATCTTGCATCAATTTGCATTTAAAACTTTCTAATGCAAATCACTATCAGTGACGATAACCTTAGGACACAGGGGATGTTTCCAGTATTGCTGCTGTAAATCAGTCTATACCAACAGTTCTGCTCAAGGTCTTGAGCGAGCTCAGGGCTCCTGTCTTTGCAGGTGAGGTATGGGGGTTGTCTGCAGGCTCCCAGCAGTGTGCCTGTTAAATGGCCCTGCAAAAATTCACAGATTTGTAACATTTACAATGGAGTTTATTTTATAGCTCTAATAAAATCCTTCAGTGATAATTTATTTGCATTAGAGTTGTCCCTTCCTAGTATGAACCTACCATTCAAAACGGCTGATCAGTCACTGCAACAGCCCCATTTTTTACAGCACTAATTCCCTGGGGAGCTTGGTAGGCACAACCACGCTATGTGGGCTGCACCACAGAGGGGCTCACACCTCTCTCTGTACTCATGAGCAGTTTTCTTACCCCAGCCATCAGCAGCATATTTCAAGGAGCACAACAAAACAGCAAGAGCAGGTTGGGTTTGTACTCGACAAAGCACTTTTTATATAAGTAATGCCACTGTTTTTATTTTATTATAAATCTAGAGTGTTCTGCTGGTTTACCTAACAAATACAAGTTTGCGCATCTTACACCATGAGAGCCTCCTCAGGAATGTGAGAGTGCCAGATTCCTACCACTGCACTGTACTGAAAATTTCAGCTCTGCTTTAGCTTTGACTCTTGAAAATAGAAAAGGGAAAGTTTGAGATAACCCTTATAAATAACCTTGCCTTCTATATCTATGTCTGTGCTTGTAGCAGATATTTCATAATCTTTTCCTAGAATGACTTAGTATGTTTTGGGGCTATTGCTAAACAAATCCTAAAGAAAACAAAAGAATAAGAGGGGGGAAAAGACTAGTGAGTTTACTAACACATTGAAAATTGTGTTTGTGTGAATGTGTATAGATATGTGCGTGTTGAATTTATGGTCAGCTCCCATTTGTTAAAGGTCTTTGCCAGCCCACATGCAGTCAGCTGTTAAGTGCCACCAAATAGTCAGCTTAGAAGTCACCGTGGGCGTGCCAGTTTTCTCCTCTGAGCTAGAAAAGCCATTTGGGTGTAATAGTCCAGAAGATCCACTGAGCTTTCAGACATTGAAGCATTTTTCAAGTTCTTGCCTTAGAATATTTTAGGGGCAGAAATACAGGTGAATGAGAAGAAAAAGTAGGTAGAAAGGCTGCTTAGAACAACTGGCAAACAAACAGAGCTTGCCACTGCAATTTGTTATGGGTTTTAGCATTAATAGCGGTGGTACAGCAGCAGGTAGAAGCATGAGGTTTTCCATGAGAGTGCAACAGGGTGATAATGCACAGTGAAAGCTGAAGAAAGAAAAACAGATATTCCTTTCTATGTATAGGGTTTGTTCATCAGTGAGTGTTTTACCACCCGTAAACAGAAGGAGCTGGTGTTACCCCTGCGGTTGTTTTTTCAGTTTTTTGCCTGGGCTGTTGCATTGAGTACTGGTGCTTTTTTATTCCTTATTGGTAGGTTGGATGGGTTAATATTGTAACCTGAGAGGATTTCTTTGCAATGAGTCTAAAGGAACTGCACAACCTTCATCATGTATCTGATGAAGGTTGTGCAGTTCCTTTAGACTCATGGAGGTCTCCACCCTCCTGTCTGGCTCTTGTGGCTCTGAATTTACTCAGGGCGTGGGTTAGAAGATGATCAAAATATAATTTCACACAGAGATAACTTAGCTCAGTCACCAGCAGCCACACAGTCTTTCCTTGCCAGGATAAATCACTCCGGGCAAAGCTCAGCTCCTTGCTGCAGTACCTTGGGTGTTCCCAGCAGTCAGCCTTACCTAGTTTTATAGCTGCTTTAGGGTATTACTTCCCCTGTGCAAATAATCACTGCAGATGTTGAGGACTCAGGAAGGAGACAGACAGGCTGATCACCCTCTCAGTGCCCAGGGAATCAGAGCTTTATCCAGGGATCCTCAGGACTTTGTGGTTTTCCTTTAGGAGAGCCGGGAGGCATCCTGTCCTGGATGGAGCAGGTAGAGGGTCCATCGGTCCTAGTAAAGCTTGTGCTCAGTTCCCACCTTTTCTAAGACATTCAGGCTGTTTTCTCATTTTATTTTCCATGTTCTCCCTTCCCTAAGATGGCAGGGAGGAGTGCTATACCAGACATTTTTCTCCCCGAAGAAGTACTTATTCCATGTAATTACATTTCCTCTTCCAATCAAGTTCTCAGGCCATGGCATTTTTCCCAGTCCTTGAGGAATTTAGGTAGTTTCTTCCTGAAATCACACCAAGTTTTCAACCTCCTTTTTGAAATGAAAGCACAAGGCCCGTATTCAGTAACGAGTTCTCAGCTACACCACTGTCAGGTTATACAGAGGAAAAAAATACAATATTTTTCCTCACCTATTTAGGCACATACAGGGGTGGCCATGGCCCAAATCAGCAACTTCCCTGAGGCTTCTTTCTGGTCTTCTCTGTTTTATTCACCGTGTCTTTTGTCACTCCATGCTCGCATCTTAGGCTTACCACATTCCTTTACTGGGATAAAAGGCACCTTTTGTAGGAGCTTTTTGGTGGCTCTGCAGAGTGCTAGGCTCTCACTTGGACTGGGCATCCTCCTGGGCATCTGTGACAAATGGGAACTGGTGATCAGCAGACCCCTTTCCCTCAAGATAATGTTTGTTATAGCTGAAAAGAAAAAAGTGGAAAAACAAGAACTAAAGAGGCAAACTGAAAGGTTTACCAGCTTCAGGCAGTAACCTTTGCAAGCCTAGCATGTTAAGAAATACCAGGGGGTGTTAATTTTTCAGCCTCTTGGACAACTTTTCTCTTTTAGCAAGCAGCAAAGCCAGTTACAGTTCTGCTATCTAATGTTCTTAGGCTTCAGCCCAAATTGGATTCTGGAGACTCCAAAATTAAGTTAGAGATCTCCCAGCAAATGGTCATGTCTTTGCCCCTCCACAGCACTAGTGAGGCTGCTGGGAGGTGACTTACTATATGCTTTTCTTCTCCCGCTGCCTTCACTCCCACCTTCCTGTTAGCCATAGCATCACTCTGTGAAGTCGTATTATTTTTCTTGCCTGTCATGAACATGTTTTATTCAAAGTCAGTCATTTCAGGGTGGATTTTAGTCTTGCAGGGTTGACCTGCATCATCCCTTTTTGCATGTACGCAACTGTATTTAAAGATACTCAGTTTCTATATGTGTGTATCACTATGTGAACTATGGGGCTCTAAATAAATCTCATCTATTTTGTCAGCCTTCATGGCAGTGTGTAAGGAGAAAAAAAAGTGGATTTGTTATTTTGTTGTACTTCCAGTTCATTAATGAATATAGAGTATATGCTGGTGTCTAGCTGAGGCTACAGAAGGCTTCTCTGTATTTCTTTACTGTCAACGGTTTTTGAGATCCACCACTTGGTCATTTTAATTATTTCAGGTGGTTTTCACTCACTTGATCTAATACTAAGGCTTGGGAGGGCTGATTTGTTAAAACAAAAAAGTATGTAAGTCAGTTTTCTACAGCTATTCTATGGTAGTAATAATATACCCTGGTTGAGGTATGTTAATTGATCTGTCAATAATTTAAAGTAAAGATGTAGGTACAACCTCTGGCTGAGGAGGGTGGTAGGTAGGAGTGCTGGAGGCTGAGAGGATGTGCTGAGGGCTATCATAATATGATTTCCTTCCCTTAACCCTTACAACTGACTACAGACTGTTACTTCCAGAAGCAAGGCTGGGCAATCTTCTGTCTGACACAGTTTGACAATTTGTATCGCCTTCTGTAATGACAAACTCTTTACCTGTTTCTGGTATCCTCTACTTGTGCAAAGGTCAAGTCTATTTAAAACATTGCAGTACTAGTAGTGGAGAGCAAATGCTGTTGTAAAATATTGAAGAAACAACACTTCCATTTGCCAGCATCTATCCAGAAACATCAATCATCTCTCAAGAAGTTGTGTAACAAAATTCATGCGCTATTGCTGAAACAAAATTATAATATTGAAGTTTTTTCTGGTTCAGTTTTCTAAAAAGCAGGTGGAACTCCCTTCAGCTTAGGAAATTTTCTGAGGCAGGGCAGACGTCCTTTTTGTAGGGTTTTCTGCCTTCAGAAACTGTGTAATACTCCATGAGAACACTTTGTCATATTTCAGGGTGCTGAATCATCTCATTTCCAAACAGCACTGTCAGGACAATCTTGGTGGTCAAATTAATCCCATACCTTTTGGTATTTGGCAACAATTTGACAGGGATGACGGCACTTTTGAGTACAAGCAGAATGCAATCCAAGCAGTTCAACCAAGCAGCCAGTTTCAGACCTTGTCTCAATAAATCCTTCTGCAGTTCATTAATCAGTAAATGCAGCCTTGTTTGCAATTTGTAAAAGCCTTGTGTACGGCACAAGAGTTTCAATAATCCAAATGGTGGCTTTTAAAGACTGAACTTAAAATTCTCACTTAAGCCCATGCTCAAAGCTCCCATTGCCAAAGTGGATTAGATTTTTAAATAAAATATTTAAAAGTGTGCTTTTTGGTAGATGTTCTGAATTGCCAGTGATTTCTTGAGGCACTGCTCCTCTGGCATGATATGTGATGGGTCTCATTCTGCTCAAATGGTCTTTTTACTCCAAAAGCTCCAAAACCCTGTGCTGTTCTGAAAGAAAAGTAATGGGGTGTGGGGGTGTGTGTGTGTGGGGGGGTTGGTGGAGGGGAGGAGATGAGGAGGAATGTCAGGGAAGAGAAATGGGAACAAGACAAAACTAAACCAAAAAAGAAACCCTGCTAAGACCCATTCTTATATATAAAGCCATGTGTTAGGTAACCGTCTTCTATAAAAGAAAGCAAGAGAAAAGGGATTTCCCTTGAGGCAGAAATAATATTTTTGTTGAAGCCTCCTGAAATAGCTCTCATCTTCCTTGTAATAAAGCTTTGACTGTTTCATGATTTCAGCTGCATAGTGGAGCCAGTCAGCATTGCTCCCCCTTCTTCCTACCCAAGTTTTCATTTCCCCTCTCATCCTCCCTCCCACCAGTAGAGCCCAAGCTAAGCAGAGGTGGTGGGCTGCAAGGCCATCACATTTCCAAACATCTGTGGATGAGGTAAACCACAGATGGTCGATTTTATTTTTGCTTCAACTTTTTTAAGAACAAAAAGGGACTTGTTAGGGATAGAAGGTCGTTGGTATCCCCCTGCTGCAGCAGCATGTGGGCTGGGGGCAGTGGCATGCTTTCACTGTGGATGTTCCTCTCATTTCCCACAGCAAAGCTGCAGGAGGTCCTGGCTAAATTAACTTGCTGCTGCTGCTCATCCTTCCATCAGTCAACTGCCCTCAGTACTCCTGGGCTGCCTGAGATATGAATGCTGATTTTTATTCAACTACAGCTTTAGAAAAACACATATCCAGCTGCGTTCACTCCTGCTCACAGAGCAGCAAGCAGCTGTGCCACGCTGTCCTTTGTGGCCATCAGTCAACTGCCCTCAGTACTCCTGGGCTGCCCGAGATATGAATGCTGATTTTTATTCAACTACAGCTTTAGAAAAACACATATCCAGCTGCGTTCACTCCTGCTCACAGAGCAGCAAGCAGCTGTGCCACGCTGTCCTTTGTGGCCGAGGTTTCTGTCTTGCCAGATCTGGCGTGTTCCCATGAAAGGCAAATTGCCAGGAAATGTGTTGTTTGCATGCAGCGCCAGCAAATGACATAAATAATTTGTTTTCATGTGAGGCCGCCAAAAACTGCTTTCTCTGCTCATAGCTGCAGACTGCTTTGCTATTTTTACCTGTGACTTTCTGCAAACTGGCCTCCCCAGTGCAAAGCATCCGTGGTGTGGCAGCTAGCCAAGATGGTGTGTCACAACCCATAGCATCCCGTGATGTGGAGGGGCAGCCTTAACATGAAATGCAGCTGATGCCCAGCTGGAGCAGGCTGAACTTAAGAGTCACTTGGGAAAGATGTGTGGCCAAAAGACTGAGGAAAAGAGCAAATTATCATACATGCTACGTGCAGGGTTTGGAAAAAACAGAGTTATGCATGAGCTTTTAGTAAATGGAGTTTGCTACAGAGGTGGAAAAGGGAGGGTGAAATATGGGTCTGTTGTTTGCTAAACAGCTGTGCAATGGTTCAAGGGTTCAAACAACACTGAGGAATAGCCTAGAGCGTCATTTTCTCTTCTGCTTTCTGTTGATCAATTGCATAGCTTGAGGAAAAATGAAGTATTTGAGCCTCTGCAGATTTAGTTTTCTTCACAAGTAAGGATTTGTTTTCATAAGGGGATTATATTTATGTAAATATAAATGATCAGTCATGAACCAAAGAGGGTGAGGGAAGTGCCTGAGCAGTGACAGAAGGTAGTAGTGAGTGCTAGGAAAAATACTGGGATAGATAGGTCCTGGAGTGAGATAGAATGAAAGAATAAAGCGCTGTTCTCAGTAGGGCCTGGGGAGTTATCTGAACCTTTCATTTTCACACTTTCAGTTCCTGTTTTAGCTATAAAGGAGCAATCTAGCTGTTTCTAGAGTTTCCTTCCTGGACATTGAAGTCTGGTACGTTATTAATTACTTTAAGCTACGCCATGGCCTATCTTCATTATCTATAGTAAAAGCTACCTTTCTGACAGGAAAGATCCTGCAGCCCTCTATAGCAAGAGGAGGTCAGCACTGAGCCTTTAAATTCGCTATGAAAGTCCCGTTCATCTCCTCTTTCTTTCCCAGGTAGAGCAACCAGGTGAATCATTTTATCTGAGGGAGGTTTTGGTGGCAGGCTGGAAAGATTTCAAAAAGCTGGGAGATATCTTACCAGAAAGAAGTCTTTTTATGTGAGAATGAGACCAGTGTTTCTGGAACATGAATATTGATTTCTTCAGAGCTTCCTCTGGAAGCATAATTTTTGGAACTGTGCAGAAAGTATGAGAAAAGTAGAGTGTCAGAAATTCACCTTCTTGGATGTGGTTGCCCTATTAGAGTAATAAATTTTAAGATGCATTTCAAGTCTCAGTGGTGTGCAGTAATCAGTTTTCCCAAAATCTTTTGTTGTGTGTTTTCAATAGAAAAGTTTCATAAACTCCCTTGGTCTAGCAGAAAGAGGTCCAGAAACATCACATTTGTAAAGGAAAAAATGCATGTGTTTTCCCGTGCTGTAAGAGCGCTGCCCTGAGCACAGTTGTGAAATTCAGACACCAAGGCTTTATACCAATCCAGTAGATGCCAGGACCCCTTCTCCAGAAATGTCAAATCTCCTTCCATTTGCTTGGAGCAGCATACACCTCAAGACACTCAGTTTCCTGCATCATCTTGGGTGCTGTGGCAGGAAACAGCTGCACTTGTGCTGGCTTCTTTCATTACTGGCCATGAAGTGTCGCTGCCACTTTGAAATCTGAAGAGCTGCACAGTCTGGAAAAGTTCAGCTTGGGTTCAGGTTTCCTAAAATAGCACTGAGCTGTGCAAGGCAGAGGAGCACCTTATCCTCCTGCATAGGGTGGGAGAGGAGACCAGATCTGATCCATTGTGGCTGCTGCATCCATTACTGAGCATCTGAGGATCACTGTGAGCACTATCACTCATCAGGGAGAAATCTGCATATAGATATGGACAGCACATCTTCTATGATTCTATAATGAGGGGTTCAGCTTTTTACTGTGGAACAGCCTCGGTGCTGTGCTTCCAAAGCAGTCTGCGCAGATAAAAAACAGACCTGTAGTAGTTCTGGCACCAGTGAGAGTCCAAGTGATGAGCAGTAACTAGATGGACATGCAGGAGTTCCCGTGAAGCTATCTCTAGGCTGGAAATAGCTCTGTGATCAGGCAGATGCTGAGCACGGGGGAACTGAGGAAGGAGAAATGCCCATTTCCCATGCTAAATCTCATTCACAAGCTAAGTAGGATGGAAAGAGGGATATAGCTTGGAGCAAGCCTAAGGAGTTTTGAGGAAACTGTGAAGTAGGCTCTGTTAGGGGTGGGGGGTGCTGTTCTGGGATTCTGCCCTCTCTGCAGAGCTAGTTCTGGTGCTCCCAGTAGAGACTTTTATTATTTTATCTTTTTTTAATACCTTGAAGAGAATGACATTTTTATTTAGAGGCTTTTTCCTCTACAGGGATTTTGGGTGTGTTGGAGCTATCTCAATATTGAGCGTGAGATTCCTTACATATTTTTTCCCTGAAACCGCACAAGCACAGACAAACTCTCCCTCCTTTCCTCTGTCACTGCTCTCTTTATCTCTCATGCTTCCCTGTGTACCTATCCTGCCACTAAAGATCACTCTTACATGTGAGAGTGGGTCAGCCAGCACATCTAGGGCAGCTGGAGACTGTCAGCATTGGGTTTTGATAGCTAGAAATAGCGGAAGCCACGATCAGCTTCTTTCTGTTGTGCTCCACCTCTCAATGGTGAGCCATACCCAAAGTCATCTGCTTACTAGAGCTGAGTCAAGCTTAGAAGTCTTTTAAGCCATGATCCTGCCAGCACAGACTGGTGACAGAGCTCTCCTGCCCACTTGCCAGTCCCAGGCACTTTGGACTGAAATGGTCCTTCCCTCTGGTCATCCTTTGGGCTTTGTCAGGCTCTGACCTTGCTCTTTATTTCATAAGAAGGAAATAGGAGAAAATTTCCCTTTGCTATGAAATGAATAAGCTGACTCTGATGTGCTGCATGGTTTTGGTCAGGCAGGGGTTGTGGAAAAGGTGATGGAACAGATGTTCTGCTTCAGCTCCCTCTTGCAAAAAAACTCTGGCAGATCAAAAACTGCCTTTGATTCAAAATTGTCATCATGCCCTGATTTCAGGGATCTGCTGAAGAAGTACAGGTGAAAATAATGTGACATCTCATGGTCAAATGCACACAGAGCAATGCAAAAGGCTGAGCCTTTAAGCTTTTTTAAAATCAGAGTTTCTTGCATAACAGTGCAACCAGGGGGAATTGCATGTGTGAGGAGCATGAATCAAAAGCCTTGTTCTCAGACACTGGAAAAAAATCTCACTGGGGTGACTGCCAAAGCAAAGGTGTCATGGAATTGCAGATCTCTAATATGTTGGTGGCAAATGAAAGTAGGGAGTTTGAAAGTTATGCAGACTACTTTTAACAATCAGAAACGGATTTATATCTATGGTGATTTGATCCTTTTTAAACAGGACTCCATAGCACAATGGACAGGTCTGAGGGGAGCTGTGCATTCTTCCTGGGGGTCCCCACCTATCTCAAAGGGAAAGGCTATGGCAGTAGGAGTTAAAGAAACACCCTGCTCCTGTAGCGCAGCTGAATGCCAAAAGTTGGCCCTTTCTGTTGGGGCAGTAACCCTTTGTGGGGCAAGATGAGTTACAGAATCATAAAATAGTTACGGTTGGAAAGGACCTTAAGATCATCCAGTTCCAACGCCCCTGCCATGGGCAGGGCCACCTCCCACTAAACCATGCCACCCAAGGCTATATCCAGCCTGGCCTTGAACACCATCAGCAATGGAGCATTCACAGCTTCCCTGGGCAACCCATTCCAGTGCCTCACCACCATTACATTAAAGAATTTCTTCCTCATATCCAATCTAAACTTC
>JANRGW010024147.1:0-39406 GCA_024733675.1 Psilopsiagon aymara
AAGGAATGCCATCCAGAGGGACCTTGACATGCTTGTGAGGTGGGCTGATGCCAACCTGATGAAGTTCAACCATGCCACACCTGGGTGGGAGCAATCCCCAGGTTGGACATAGCCTTGGGTGATATGGTTTAGTGGGAGGTGTCCCTGCCCATGGCAGGGGTGTTGGAACTATATGATCTTAAGTTCCTCTCCAACCCTAACTATTCTATGATTCTATTCTTAGAGTGGTGTTGATTATGTGACTTCCAGATGGCAGATCTTCAAACATGTGAATGTTATGCAGAATGAAGATACCACGGATGTACAGGACTTCACTGATAATAGTAATTCAGAGCAGCCTGTAAAACGCATGTAAAGAAAGACTATGAAAAAATATATAAGCAAATAAATGTCAATTTGGACTAAAGCAAAGAAGGCAAATCGAAAAATTGTCATATAAGGATACTGATTGGAGACGGTGTTCAAGGTTGCTAAAAATAAAAATAAATAAATAAATCACAAACTGCAACGGAGGAAGAATGTAATTTCAAATTAAATTCAGTCTTGAATAAGTGGCTGCTTCCTGGTTTAAGAATAGAATGCCTGCCCCTGGACTTAAAGCTTGCAGAAAATAGCTTTTTTATCTGTTATACTTTCTTTACCATTCAGGTATAACTTAGATACAGCTACAGTTTCATCTGTTTCAAAACTTAATTTCACAAAGTTCACTTTAAATAGGATGTTAAATTTACCACTGAATCAACTGCTTTGAACTTTCTTAATTCTATTCATCAGTGCAGTCCTCAATGCAGTCATTTAATTTTGTCTTCTGTCACCTTCAAAAATAATTATCAATTTCACTTTCATGTCTTGCCTTTTTTTAACTTTGAGTTTAATTTTCCAATATCGTCTTGGAAATGCATGTAACTAAAATGTTGCATTTCCCTATCTTAAATTTTCCATGTCTTAATCTCTTTTTCTTGGCTATTAGTATTGTTTCACACTCTCATCTACACAGAAAAAAGAAAGCTGCTTCCTACAGTAGCAAAACTATTATTTAAATTTGATCTACAAGATACTTTGGAGCAGATGGGGTTTATTGTGTGTCTCTTTGGCCTGAATCTGAATGAATCACTGAGTCATGCAACTGCTGGGATGTTTGCAGTAATTGCTTGTTGATTTTCTTTTGGCCATTTGAGGCTGAAAGCACTTTTGATTTCTTTATTATACATTGGAGGAAGGTCACTGATTTAATTTGTGCTCGTGTTCAATTCTGTTAATGCTTCTGTCAAACATAGTGTAAATGTCTGTTTTATTATGTCTACAAGACTCCTTATAATTGACATTTAAATTGTAATCAGTGCATTTATCTCAAATTACAGGTTCTGAAAATGAAATAGTTTTATCTAGTGAAATGGAGAAATATTTATAAAATGTGATAGTCTTAATCCTCATTTTAACATTTTTAGAGACCAAGAAGACAAAGTACATTTCAGCAATATAATAATGCAATATTTTTTTCTGAGAATGTTAATACATAGTGTTCTGTATTAATTTTTGGATGAGGCACAGAATGCCTGCATTGACTGTTTTATGACAAAATACGTAATCTGCAGACTATAAATCAGCTGTTTTCTTCCCAGCTATGGGAAATAGAAAACCTGGGACAATACTGCCAAATCCTGCTCTGCTGCATAGTTCAGCTGCTATTCCCCACATGAAAACGCAAGTCAGCTCTTCAGAGGCCTGTGCAACACAGATATTGAATGCCTTTAGCCATGTCTGTCCTATCAAAGACAAATTCTACCCCAAGATTTTCCTTCTAAGTCACAGCTACTTAACGTCTCAACGGAAAAAAAAAAAAAAAAAAAAAAAAAAAGAAAGAGCACTCTACTGTTTCATAACATGAATCCTGGGGTTGTATTCAGTTTTGCAACACATTACAAGGTGTTTGCTTTAAAATAGTATGCATATTAATGTATTATTGTTGAAAATCTGTTTTTTTACCTGCTGCCTGTCCAGCAGCTCAACATCTTTTTCTCTGACTGTGGCAGTGCCCCCTGTTTGATAGTGTACTGTGCAGTCTGACACATTAGCACAGCTGCCTCATTACAACCTCTTCACACTGAATCAATTTTACTTTAGTGACATTGCACTTACAAATCTATGCTCCAGTCTGGGTCAGTTGTGCTAGTTTGACAGATGAGAAGAGCATTGATTAGGATGGATAGAGATCCTGATTTTAATTTGTTAGTGTCCCAAATATTTTACAGCAGAAACGATACTGCAAACTGACAAGGCAAAAATTGACAAGCTATGGACAACCTTCATGGTACATACCTACTTTCACCCAAGATTCCTTCCAACTTTGAGCTTAAGCAAAAGAGTGAAAAAGGACCATAGCTTTTCTCATACCATTTATTATCTGCCTTTACCTTATACCATGTATGTCACCATCTTCTGGCACCCTAGCATGCCTACTGTATTTGCAGTTGAAACTGGGATGACTAGTCTTCATGTGAGGCTTCTGGCCATTGCCAGTGACAGTTAGCACAATCAAAGTCTGACCTCTGGAGGGTCTTTTCTAAAATAAAAACCAGCCCTTTCTCCTGGCTTTAGAAAAGCTAGGATTGTTGTTTGTTGGGGTTTTTTTTTAATTGTTCTGTCTGTACTTCTTTTTGTTTGATTGTTTTTTCCTTCTAATACATTTCCCAGGCAGTCCTTTCTGTTTTAAAAAAACCTCACAAAAACAAAAACAGAAAATAAAACCAAAAACCAGCCTTTGGGAACCTACAACTATGTTTTAGCTAGAACAGAAGGTAAGAAACAAATTAGAACATCAATTTTGGTAAACAGGTGAGTTTTCCCCCTATGACTGTTTCAGAAAGTATATGTGCATAAGTACATTGTGATTGAAGAAATTATTAACTTTGGACATCCTCAACTGCTCACCTGTACTAGATTAGCTTAAACAGAAGATCTCTTGTAGTTTGTTATTTAGAATGAAGTGGATAAAGGAATGCTTATACAGTTCAGAAAGAAAATAAGCAGCTAAGTGAGTTGGCAATTGTATTCTTTCTTGTGTAGTACAACTGTACTCACAGGCTGCAAGCTCCCATGCCTTGTTAAGAAGTAATTTCTCTGTCACAGTAATTCAGAAGAGACCCTGATGTGGTCATGCATTCACTGCCACACAGGTTATACTCAACCACACGAATATACCGCAAAACAGGAGGCATCCTTTAATAGATTTTTGTTCCCTGGGATAAAGAGCTTGATTCTAAGTCCTTTTTTTTTTTTATGAACATTGATTTTATTCCACAAATCACTGCACATATTGTAAAGTAAGCATACGACTCATGCACATTACATCACAATCCTGTCATCTTTTCATAAATACAGTTATGATCATAATCCACTGTTATATATATAATGAAAGCATGAAAAAGTACTAATGAAAGCATCAATCAAAAAAATACTCTGATGTATGGATAAGTGCAAATCCATACAAATGCAGCTGTCCTGAATTAACTTTCCCCATCTCCTACCTAAAAGAAAGAAATAATTGTGTGTGTTTCTAGTTTTCAGATCAGTATCTTGTTGAAACAACTTTCGCCTCCCATTCCCTTTTTAAAAAGTTTCCAAACAAGTACATTGTTGCTAAGAAATGTGTTAATCAGTTGTGCAGACTTTCATGTTAATGAAATAGCTCAGATGTTTCCTATATACCAAAGTTCATAGTATTTATGTGGAACAGAAGTTTAAGATTTTTTAAAATGAAATTGGCATCAAAATTCTGGTCCTGAACTTGTCCTATTTATAAATATGAAATAGCAAGAGTTTTCTTTATTCACTTGTCTCAGACCTTTGTATTAACTTATTTCTCAACTGAAGATGAATTTCTCATCAAGAGATGAATGGAACATAACCTTCTTGCAGTTTTCTGATGCCAAACATCTGGTTGAGAGAAAATTTGCAATACAGATAGGTATAATTTAAGAAACCTAGGTTTGTGGTTTAATTTCGTAGGATAGAAAAAGCCTTTTCACATGTTCTTTGTGAGTTTAGAACTATTGTAATGTATATCAATTATATATGAAAAATGCAGTCCAGAATTAGGCAAAACAAAATTGAAGCCACTCTTCACAATTCATGATTAGCAATGGTATTTTAGAGCCACTATGCTGCTGGGAGGAAAGCATGTGGCGGAAGCATGAATCTTTCCTCTTGATGATAATGCTGCACTTAAAATTAGCTGTAAAAGCAGTTTTTTTCTTCTATCAGAATTCAACTGCGTGTCCCAAATCATCCAGTTTATCTTCTCCATGATCACTGGCAAAGGGAAAAGAATATGAAGCCAACAACTAAAGTAGCTTTAATCATATGTTTTTCAGTCCAAGCAAAGTAATTCCTTTCCCACTGTACCACCTCACACATCATGTTGCTGTTTTGTACAGCAATATTAGTGAATCGGGAGCTTCTTTGACCAGTAATATCTGCCAACATGTGGGACAGCATAAGATCTGCTCACACTTACACCTCAAGAGCAGGCCTATTTGTATGTAAGACAGAAATAATTTGTTACCACACAAGCAACTCTCTTCAGCACTCAATTCTGGCTTTAAACAGCTGGGAAAAGTGGTTGTCCTTGAGTCAGAATTGCTCCTCAAAACACCCCTGTTAAACTAAAATTAGTAAATTATAATTTGCATTCCATGAAGACAGAGAGCCATGCAAATTCCATTACAGTGAATCATTAAATGCTCTCTGTGTGTGTGCATGAGTGTGTGAGTGTGTGCATGAATGCGTGTGTGTAAAAGATTGCTTCCAGACATCTGTAGGAAGCCACTGAGTGTTATTCACAGCATTTTCGAAATCTGGATCAGAATGAATGCCTTTGATAAAAGACAGGAAACTCCCATTCATCACCCAGCCAGCTGCTCCTGTTACCAGCTCATTTGCTTCTTCCTCCCCCCCTTTCAGAAGAGGGCTTCTTGGGAGCAGAGTGCGCCATTAGTCTGTATGAGGAACAATAGACTGAAATAGAGCAAAAGACAATCTAAGCATGAGCCTGATTTTATGTTTGATTAATCAAAAATAAGAAGAGGGAAAATGCTAGAAATCATATTATATTTCATTGTGCATCATTTCTGCCAAACACTTCTGCCACTGCTTCAGCTACTTATGCGAGCATTGCTACCACCATTCTCTTGAGCGTCGCATATGCACAGCAGCAAAAATTGTTAATGGTTATCCTCCATAGGGAAAGGGCACGTGTTAATCTTACCCTTAGAAACTCCTTTGGAAGTAAATATTAACAAAAACCAAAAAACAACAAAAAAAAAAAAAGGCAACACTTGTAATCTCCCGGTACTGAAAGTGTATCTAATTTCTTTCATCATGAATTTTTAAGAAGAAAACTTGAGAAGGAATGAAAATGCAATTAAAGACAAGGTGGCATTTTCACTGAGGCAAGTAAATAGAAAATAATAAAAATAACCCCCTTTATGTGATTGCCTTTGTCTCATTAAATTGCAGGAAGTCACTTTACTGAGATCACTTACAGTTAAAGACTAAACAAGTGAGTCTAAGCAGTCACAATGCATTCTTCCCACTCAGAGTACTCCCACATGAAATAAACAGTTCATTTAAACATTCTGACAAGATGGTTTTCAATATGTTGACTGATTACTGTGATAAAAATGCGATTATGTAAAGCATCCCTTTGTGGCTAGTAACCTGGCCATCTCTTTAAGTGTGCATTGTTATAAGAAAAGCAAAGCAAATTGTAACACCGCAGGTATACACATTCCTCATAGTTCTGGAGTAGTGATTCTTTCAAAGAACTGGAATTTAAAAATTAATCTATAATTTTTTTTTTTTTTTTTTTTTCGAAGAAAACTTCTGAAAGGGAGTATACTGATGGAGGAGACTGCAGACTACCAGGATAACTTTTTTGACAGCTATACTTGCTTTCTTCTTATTTAAGCCAAGATCCATGTCACTGAACTCAAGATAGTTAAAAGATGTATACCTCGTTTAGACCAGTCAACTAAGTACCCATAGTCAATGAAGAAGCAAAGGGGTGAATTGTCCTTGTCTAAGACTTTTGACCAAGACAGTTTATATTAATTGGCTTCAAGAAAAGTCTAGTCCTCACTGTGGCCTACAGAGAAAACAAGGTGATTAGTTTAGAAAAGACCATAGCTAATGTTCAGACAGCTTTGATAGGTAACGGCTATTAAAGAGCGGCAGGGGAAAAAACCTGACATTTATTTGTGCCTGACAAATAATCTATATAATGGGTACATGGCTTAGACTGAAACTGATGAAAGCAGCATGAATTCTTGGAGGTATAAGGTAGAAGATGTCTCATGTTGACCAATAGATCCTAAAAGCAAGGTGAAGGAGAATGAAATTGTTTTGGGGATAGGTTGTTCCAGACCAACAGTTATCAGTCATTTATGCAGAAGGAGGTGACTAGAATATGATACTGTCTAATGTTAAAAACCACCTGAAGCTCTCTGTATGCATTTGTAACAGGACAAACACTGTCTTGGAGCAAAGAAAGATAAGCCAGTGCCTTCTTCACACAGTAATGCACAGCAGTTAAATTCTATGAAAGTCGTTTAGATGAATGCAATGAAAGAAAAGGGACAAACGTTATTCCTACTAGTTTTTTATAGGCAGCAATGGAAATAATATTTTACAGAGTGAATATTTCTAATGATTTATGGACTTCCAAAGTTAAATTACATTGTGAGCGTACACTTCTATTTTCTCCTGTTAAAATATCATTATGGCTAGCTACAGATGTATAGATGTGAATGAAATCAGAAAGTTGTAAGATAATAGCACAAGAATATTACACAGAATCAGAATTTCATGCTGTAAAATTTGATGTAATCACTAATTACTTATGGTTTACTTTGTAGAACTAAGCAGCTGCTCATTTTGAAGGTAGTAGTGGACAGCACAGCAGCATTTTGTGACACTTAACTTAAAAGGAAGAATCCTAGCTTCGCTCATACATTTAAATTTCTTTTTCAGCTTTGCCAATGTCAATGGTGACAGATTTTGCTTCTGTCCCAGTTGCTAAACATCCCAATTACCATCTGCACTTCAAAATCACAAACTATTTCTCACAATTTCCTTCATGCCAAAATCTGTCTTTCCCCTTTCAACCAGCTGCAGAGATATCTGGTGCCTCAAAATAAAAGTGTTTTGATGTTAAATATGGGTAGAGCCGAAGAAGGGACATTGGTAATACTGAGTACAAGTCAGTGCTGCAGTAATTCAGAGATCACTGGAAGAGAACTAGCAAAGAATCAAGCTTGTCACAACATACTGATTTCATTTTCTTTTTTACAAGTTCATTGGCTAAGAAATAGCACGGTGTGTGTTGACACAAGGCTTCACATTAAGCAGGAGGTGTTACAGTCCTCTGTATGCCCTGTGTAACTTGACATAACATTTGAATAGTGAGACACAATATGCTGTCAGGAATTTTTCTGTCATTCCGTTTTTGTGTAATTGCACCAAAGTATTTCTGACCTCTTGAAATTGCTGGGCTGATATCATTGTCTGGTACTTTATATATTCACACACATATGTGTATGTGTGTAAAAAATGCACTATAGTAATATCTACTATTTAAAAATTCAGAATTCAGAACACAGAAAAATTTTCTGATCTTAGCGGTGGTGGGTTAACTTCAGCAGGCCTCCAGGTGCTCACCAAGCCTCACTCCGCATTCCTCAGAAGGACCAGAGGAGAAAATACAATTTAAAAGCTCATGGGTAAGATAACGAGATGGATATCACTCACCAGTTACTAGTCATAGGCGAAAAGAGACTTGACTTGTGGAAATTTAATCCCCATTGAAAACCAAAAAGGATAATTAGAAAAAAAATTTTAAAAAACCCCAAACCAAAAGCCCAACAATCATCTTTGAGGAAAAACTAGAACAAACAAGTTCTTAAGACAGATTGATTCATCAGTACTAAGGAACAAATTGTAGCAGTTTTGGTTCACAAGCACTGAGAAGTAATGAGAAATCATTTTGGAAAAAGGTGCTTGATTTTTCTGAGCTTAGGTGCTTATTAACACTTCATGGACTTTGGGAATGATTTTTTTATGGTCAGCTGCATGAGTACAATTCCAAAGAGAACTCTGGTAACACTTGTATAAGCCCTAAATACATTCAGAGCACGTAAGGTGACCTGACACTTAGGAAGAGCACCAGAAGACAGAAGGGTCTGGATAATAGCATCAGATAATGGTATGGTATTTATATGGTGATCCTTCCATTCTCTTCCTGCTATGCAGAGAGAGATTGTTCTCCTGTGGCTTCTATGATAGACTAACAGTGCTTCAGCAATCAAGTGCTTCTTTTAAACAGACTCTCCCCTCCTAAGCTTATGTCTGAATTTCACCCTGCTGTAGAGACAGTACAAAGACTATCTACCCTTTACACCTCTTGAAGACCTTTGGCCTAAAGGAGTCTGCAATGGGTCCTGCATGAATCTCCCTATAAAGATTTAGCTTAGGTTTGAAAAAGCAGAAGACCACAAAAGAAAATAGCAAAGTACTTGCCAACTGACACTCTAAAAATTTAGGTCTTCAGTCAAGCACTTCCTTACCTTCAAGTATAATCTTTAGTTTGAGTGATTCCAATCAATGTTAATTATACCCCAAATGTGTTGCTGAACTAGTGTCTTAATGCAGTGCTCTGCTGCCCACATAAAGCTTACTGGAAAGCGACAGGATGAAATGACAGAAAATTACGAAAATGAGAAAATTACAAAAATGAGAAAATTACTGTTCTTTGGCTTACTGCCTAAGTCGCCTTAGCTACTTTGATGTGGTTACAGTCTAAGTGGATTGCCAGCTTCCACTGTTTTCTTAATGGACTGCATCATAAAAGTTTGTTATGTGTCAGGTCACCGCACTTATGCTGGAAGTACTGCACAGGGGAGAAATGTCTTGAGGTCTTTCAAGATAAGACCAGCTGACCATGCAGCAAACTCATGACCAGTCACAGCAGTCTGTAAGAACTACAAGAAATGTGAGAGCAAAATTGTCTTTTTAATATAAACAACATAAATGACAAAATACTACACCAATAATCCACTGTCAAGTTATAAAACCCACTTAGAGCACATTCAGTACTATGTTTTACATCAGCTTTATACCATCCAATCATTTAACACTGCAGATACAGTCATGGTGTTAAGTGAAGAAATTGAAGCTCAGAATGTTGTTAGTTGTGGATTGTATGTGTTTGAAGCACCAGTTGATTTATCTTTTGATTACTTTTCCTGATTTCCTTGTTGGTCCATGGGGATGTTATCAAAGGCTCTTTTCCACATACAACTTTAGCCTTTTAAGAAATTAGCATGCCTAGCAGCTTATTACTTCTCCTAGTTAGACATTTCTGCCCCATAGTTGAAATGTCAGGTTAGTGCAAAATAGATCACGCCTGTTTAAACTGAGAACAGCTAGAGCTACTGAATATACAGCTGTCCCCTGATCATTAACCCCCTGCCACTAAATACCAGTGGTTCACAGAAAAGGGTTTTGTTTGTGCAGCATCACCCACTTCTCTTCAAAATCAGCCATTAATGGACACTGTTCTGAAACAGGGGGCTCAGCAGCTGCAAAACCAAAGAAGGCAAAACAAAACACAGCTTTCTTTCTTAAAAGCAGTGTTGGAGTGCAAAGGTATTTGTTCTCCCAGCCAATGGAAAAACGTGTGCAAAAATGGATGTGACTCTTAGTGCTATTCCTAGTGGGTTTTATTTCACACTGAATTTTCAGTATGTGAAATGCTTCTGCTTGACTCAGAGCTCCCTCAGGTCAGTGCTTCAATTTGCAGTAAAGTTCCCTTTTCATTCTTTCTTTGTTTCCCCTGTCACGTACATTTCCAGGAGCATGGCAGATTCAGCAGTACACACACAAAGCACATGCCCATGCACAAGCAATGTAAACTAGCATTAAGATTCTTTCTGGGAGAATAGACTGAATCAGATCATGCTTAACTAGTACCGTGTAATGCTAAATGGGAAAACAAACAAACAAAAAAGAAATAAGTTTTCCTGTGCCTTAATTTGTCCATCAATTGTAGTGTTAGTAATAAAATGATGTTATTAATGTTGCACTTTTTTAACAATGTTGAGAAGTCACTGCATAATAATGACTGTGGCAAAAAAGGTGGACTTTCTTACAAGTATCCCACAGATTTTAAAAACTGGCCAATAGTATTTTCAATAATCAACTGCCCTGTTCTCTGCCCTCACCCTTGTCCTGGGTTCTGCTTACCTGCTTTCTTGACAAGTCACTACTAGATATGGTACAGAGAGAAAGTATAACCACCTTGTCTGAAAAGAAAATGGCCCACTGCTCATTTTATGTGGTAAGGCATCCCTCCTGACTTCTAGGGATGTGTGGCAAGAGCATGCCATAAGACTGACAACTGGATCAGCTCCCACAGGGAATGTGGACTGAAGAATACTTGGTTTATGGATTCTGATTCAGAGATTTACAGAAAGTGCTTTAGCAGTGAAAATACAGGTGTGGCTCCAAACATATTAATAGTAGGGGTGTAGTTATATCTGGGGCAATGAAGATAAAGAACCAAGGCCTTCATAGCATATGGGTACCTTCACAGCATGCGGGTACCTTCACAGCATGTGGATACCTTCACAATTAGACAGCATATGAAGAGTAGGATCCTAAATCCCTTCTTAGATAAAGAATATTTATTTATAGACAAATAATATGTATTTTAAAATATTTTCTTTATTGATATGTGTATATTATTTTTTAAATCCTATACAGCTAGCATGCTCATTAAAAGGCAGGGTTTCTCAAAAAGCAAACAAACAATTGGAAACAACCAAAACAAAAGGACTATTTTCTGTGGATGGTTCTTCAGGCTTCCCTTAACTTCAGTAACCAGAGATGTTATTATTTCAACACTGAGATTAGATCCACATCAGGCCTTACGTAGCACAGTGCAACTAACTCCAGCAAAAATAAGCACACCTATTTATATCTCTCAAAACGCTAGACAGCTACTGTTTCTACATTGATTTCAAGGGACAGGATTTTATTTCCTTCTCATTCCTCTGATGCACAACATTGTGATGCATACATAGAATGCCTAGAGAGTGTTCTCTTAAGAAGAGGATCTTTTCTCTAGCTTTATTAATCTTCCTCAGGAATGTGTACCTGGAGAGAAGAAATGCTTTTCTTCAGTCACAGATACATAAGCCTTTGAAAATTAATCTTCAGAGAAAACCCTTTCTGTATTGTAGAGAGTCATATTGTGAACAACAAAGTCCATAAATAAGAGTGCTACACAGCTCACAGGTTATCTGTTTAACAACAACAGATTTGTTCTTCTTTCTAATTTAATGCATTTCAGTATGCTAAGATTCTGTGATTTAATCATTCTTAACAATTAGCTAAAATGATCCCTACAGAGATTTGAAAAGCAAAAGCAACCTGAACACAGATCTAAGTCAATGTGTGCCTTTCGAGTGGGTTGAAAAACTAGAAAAGGTTGGATTCTTTATTTTATTACATTAAAAAAAATAAAAGTTCCAGGAAGTTTTAAAATTATATAAACAAGCTTAAGTCCCTTAACTCCTAGATGCTTTCTGGAAAACATTTACAAAATAAAGGTCTAAAGTCTTGGTTCTATTAGCAACAATGAGATTTTAGGCACTGAATTGAGTTAGATTACATTATCCCTCATTGAAACTTTTAAATGAAAGAAAAAAGAAAGCCTGGATTTGTTTTAACTAAGTAACTGAATAAGATAAGGTTCTTCATTGGCTTTATTTAATTTTTTGGATATGATACACACTTCAGTTATATGATTATGAAGTTTATCATTAAATAACTTGTCAGAAAAAATATTCTTTCTAAATCCTTTCATCAAGCTGTAAAATTTAATTTGAATGTATGTTTTTACTTCTAAGTAAAATGTCTAGCAAGTGTTCAACATTTTTTTGAGCATTTTACTGAAGGAAATATTTTAATAGCTATAAAAATTTTTCTGATTCCTATCCCCAAAACATTATTTCCCATGGAAGCAGCTTAGGGAAAGAAACACCTGTTGGAAGGCTGTGATCAATTACTGTTGACAGATGAAACACCAAAGTTTTAAAACAGCAAAGGAGCTATTGCTAGTCATTCAGCAGATCAAGACAAGCAGAACTAAAAGCTTTGTTATGCAGGAGGTAAATTTGGCACTTCTCTTGCTTTCTCTAGGAAATTTCTTAAGCAGACTCCTGTTTGGCATTTTCATTCTGGAGCAGCATTTATTCCTGGAGGGTTAATGCAGCATCTCTTCAGTTCTTGGATCTTATATCAAGACATGGCTGAGTAGCTATTGGTTTTAGTGAAAATAAAGCCACAGTATAATATAAACAAATATCTGGTCAAAGAATGACCCTCCCTTCTGCTGTTGCTACTCCTGACATGAGGATGAGGAGGTTCTGCAGCCCACCACAAGGAATTCAGTGAACACGACAAGTCCAGACTTCAAATTTTTAGAGGTGTGAGTCTAAATATGACACTCAGAAAGTTCTTGGTCAGACCAAACATTCTAAGCAGTAACCAAAAACATCGGCGTTATCAGTGCTGTTCCCAGGCTGAAAGTTAAAACCACAGCACTGTAGCAGCTACCAAGAAGGAGAAAAATAGCTGCTATTGCTGAACCCATGGCACACAGAAATAAAGTACAGTTCTTAGTCCAATCTATTTTGGGCTATAATATAATACTCCTGATGATTCATGAAATGAAGGATGCATAAAATAATAGGAATAGCGCAAGAAAAGAAGCAAAATTAAATATCCTTTTTAATGGAATATTTTCTTTCTTGCACAAGATGTTATTATGCTGCAGGTGTATCATATTTTTCTTTGAATTGATGATATAAAATATTTGAATTTGATCTAATCAGAGTAGAAATATCATAGGAAAATGGTAATATAGATAGGAACCGAGCACTCTATATTATTAATAGTTTTAACTTGAACTCCTGTACCTATACAAAGTTTCTGTAACTTTTTTGCTGTAGTGCAAGACAATGTATGCTTCAAGATACTGAAATCTATTTCACTATAAAGTTCAATAAAACAGTTTCTCTTGCTGCATTTACTTTAAAATCTGAGTTTTATTTACAAAACAAGTGTGCTATAGCAGTTTTTAATCATTTATAAAAGCAAACGGAAGCACCTCATGGGCTTAAATAAATTTTGTACAAGAATTTAAGAAGTTGTGATTCACTAATAGGATATATGAACAAGAGTATAAGCCTCTCATGTCACTTCAAAGAAGATATAGGCCAACTAAAAAAAGTCCAAGTGAGTGCAATCAGAAATGTGAGAGATTTGCAAATTATGAGCTATAAAGAAAAATGAATGAATAGTGATTGGTTATTCTAATTAAAGAGAGAGTGAAGAGGGAGATAATAATCTTCATATACATAAAGGCTGTTGTGAAGAGAGGAAGCATAATCTGCTTTCCTTATTAATGTGGAAAAGAACCAAAATGAGATTATGTAGGATATGCAAATTTAGACAGTGCAATTTTTCAACGATGAGGCCCGTGAGGCTCTAAAGCACTTGGCTGAAGGCAGTTATGGTCTTTAAATCAACAGAGGCCGTTTGAGCACAATAGGGGCCCAGAATAATGGAGTTACTGAGATATGCTCTGCAGAAATTGCAGATTATTTTCTTTGGTCTCTTTGAAATAGGGATTTGATGTGCATAATGAAAAAAGCAAGAATGGGTTTACTCTGCAATAAGCATAAGAAACCACAGAAATCTACAAATTGTTTAAAGTGTTTGATTAAATGGAACCAGATATAGATACACAGATAGAACCAGAGATCTTAATTCCCACTCGTTAAACATACAAAGGGACCGATTTCACATTTGTTACCCAAACCCATTCCACAGAGTAGTATGAATTTACAAAAGGGATAAGTAAAAAAACCCTTCATTATGGTCAGTATAATTCATGACTTGGAGTTTAGTATAAATGCTTGCAATGGTATTCTTTTTCTTTTTATTAATAAGTCATCAAACTATTCTGAGAGGCCTTTGCAAAGTACAGGAAAAAGGCTGAAAACAAATGCAAATGACTAACATGCTTACAAATACTTTCAAAATAGCAAAGTTATTTACTTCTTAAAATTAAATTGATATTTATTACATGTAAGTGACAATCTCATTATGTCTTTAAAACTGAATAGTTCTAGTTACAGATCTTAGGGATATAGCTGGAGGGAGGGAAAGCAATGGATAGGTAACTGTGGTGATCATTTCTGCTGGCACTAGGGTTAGTAAGACATCAGTTGTGGGCAAATTGCACTTGACATTATTGATGAAACAGGGAATATGACAAAAAATTCCAATTTCTCTTTCATTTAGTTAATTGATTCATGGACTTTTCAGGCCAGAGGGGAGACCATTATGATCATATCATCTGACTGCTTCTATTACATAGGTCATGAAACTTCCTTGAATTAAATTCTGTGGTTGAACAAGAATATAAAATGTTCTAATATTTTATATGTGAATTCTTTCTAATCAGAATATGTCGATCTGCAATTTACATATGCTGTAATTCATTATGCAGTTTTCTGCTAGGTTTGAGAATTCTCCCAATAAATTTTTATTATTTATATGATTTCCTACCAACTGCAATCAAATAGCACTTAACAAGTGGCAGAATCTATGTGGAGTTCATAAATTCTGGGGTTTGCTGTGGTATCTTTATATATGGGCAAACTTTACAACATTACTGGGCTTTTCTGCTTTACTAACTAAATATATCAGTTTTGAGGAGAAATTCTGAGAGGAAATGGCACAGAACTAAACTAAACATATTAGGAAAATGAGAGTTACACTAAACATATTAGGAAAATGTTATTTTTACAGTGGAAACATTCTAAAAGAGATGAATTAAGAATAATCTCTCTATTCAGACTGTCAAATTAACAGCAGAACCACTAGCCCAAGAAGCCTATTGATCTCATCGGTCAGTCTGATGACCAGGAAGTAACTCTTTTTATATACTGGGTTCTCACTGTGGAAATGTTCCATCCCCATGCGCACTTGGGAGAACAGTCTGCTTGACAACACCACGTGACTGAAGGTGACAAAATAGTCTCATTGTTTAGATAATACTAGGGAAAAGACACCAAATATATGCCCAGAAACAATACCTGGTGATTAGCAAGATTGATCCCATTTGGCTAGGACAACCCAGAGGACCAAGGGCATCATGAAGGAATGCGCAGGGAAGCCCCAGAGCAGAGTAGCAGCAGCAGCACCCAAAACCACTGGCTTGTGCAGGGAGCTCTTGTGGGACACCAGACCTGTAAATAGCCTCACAGAAGTCCCATGATAAGTCCCATGTTTGGCCCTGATAAGCCACAGTGGGTAATGGTAGTGGCAAAAAGAAGGAATCCCATCCATGGGAAAGGCAGCGTGTGCAGGTTTGTGTTTGGTTTTGTGTTTGGGGATGGTTCCACTTAAAACATAGACCCTTGCACTGCTCTGTGATCCTGCCATTCCTTCATTGTCATTGACTAATTTTGCTAGGGTAATTAATGGTTGTATGCATCAAAATTTTAAAGTGTGTCATGAGTTTGCAACTTCCTCCCTGCAAAACTCTCAATCACCCCTAAAGAGCAGAGAGAAGCAAAAAAAAAAAAAAAAGAAAAAAAAAAGTACAGCTCTGCTATATTCAAATAGAAGGAAATGAGTAGAAGGACAACACACAAAGGTCAAAATAACCAAATCACCAATTCTATGCCTGCAAGAGATTCTAGTAACACTGGCCAACTCCCAGTGAACTCTAAGAAAGGTGAGGAAACAAACAAAAAACCCCAATAATGACACAAAAATCAAACCACAAAACCCAAACCAATCAAAAAACCCCCAATAAACAAAAATCCCAGCCTCCCTGATTTTTAATGTTTTGCTGAGAACTGTTATTCTGAGTAGTAACGAAAGCAAAATTACTCTGCCCAACACCTCTGTAAGCCTGCTGGCAGCATATTTTGGTTATTTCAAACCCATGTAAACAACTAGTGTGGATTACAGGGGAAGGTATGGCTAAGGTTGTCAGGGATGATTCTGGAACCAAGTGCAGTTTAGCGTAGGAGGTGCCACATCTGAAAAGGGACAAGAGACACCAAAGCCTGAACTGAGCATTTTATTGAGGACAGTGAAGTGGAAGGACATCCTTTCACAGAGCAAGAAAAGCTTGAAAGCACGAAGGTCTACTTCTATCAGCATACAGTTGTGAAGAGCTATGAGTGCTATAGACACAGTTCTTAACCTCTCCTTTGCTAGGTTCACAGTTTGAGCTCCATGAATCCCTCACAGTCCTTTAATAATTCTGTCTTCCCTTAATCCTACCCAATTTATTGATGACCTTTCTGAATTGTGGATTTCAGAACTGAAAGCAACAGCCCCACAGGGAGAAGTACAGAGGAGGCATAATTCATCTTTACTCAATATTATGATGCCTGTGTCTCACATTTGCCTCTTTGATGTGGAATTGTTTTGAATGCTGATGCTTGGTGTGACTTCCTGTACCTTTTGAAGAGCAGCTGCTCTTTATGACAGCATTTGTAGCCTCAAAGCATGGCTTCTGTTCACACTTTTCTAGACCAAGATGTCACTTGGCTATGCTGAATTGCAAATTGCATATTTATGTTATACTTAATGAACAACCTACACTTCCCTGCTCAATACTACTTCTTTGACATTTCTTCATGTGTGTGTGTGTGCATATGCTATAAATTCAATCGATAAGAGTTTTGTTTTCCTCCAAGTCATTGATAACAATATTAAATAACAAAAGGTCAAGAACTGATCCTTAAAGACCTCACAAACACCAGCAAGAAAGGCAAGTGTTTAATCAATATGAACTCTTCTATTGATTTTGCATCATCTGGCTTCTTAATCAAAATAACATGCTGTAACAAACCAAACAGTTTACAGAAATGGAAGTGGTAAATTGCACTTCTGCTGTTATCAATGAAACTTCCATTTAAAAGAAAATTTAATATCCACGTAGAACTCATAATGCCAGGCTGCCTATTATTGTTATTGATCAACTCTGCATTATTCTGATAATTACATACTTGTTGTAAGAAACCCAAGCCACCCAGCTTCTAACCGTTTAGGAGTTCACATACAATACTCAGTATGGCAATTGATGTTCAGTCCTCATTAGCACTTTCAGGCAAACGCAGAAGACATAGACATCAGTCATCTGATAGAAACTTAGAAGTACTACACTTTTCCCTGTCAGTCTTCAGGCATGTAGTGGCTAACAAAGAATTACTAAGATGAACTCAAAAAAAAAAGAAAGGAAGATAAAACTACTACAGTTAGCATAACCATTTTTTTTAGGCATCTGTTAACTCACACCTAAAATAGAGAAGGTTCAAAAGGGATCCTATCAATGTATATAAATACCTAACGGGAGAGTGCAAAAATGACAAAGCCAAGCTTTTTCTGTGGTGCTCAGTGGCAAGACAAGGCAACAGGCACAGACTGAAACATGGGGCGGTTCCCTCTGAACATCAGGAAATTCTTACTAGTGCAACTGAGCACTAGAATAAGTTGCCCAGTGAGGTTGTAATGTCTCCTTCCTTACAGGTACTGGAATATTGTCTGGACACTATCCGGGGCAACTGGGTCTAGATGGCACTTTCTGAACAGGGACTTTCACAGGTCCTTTCCAACCTCAATTGTTCTGTGATTCTGTAATATAACTTAAAGGAGACATAGCTGGTCATCTCTCTCATCAGTGGTACTTCTTGCACACTGTGAAAATGCCATCACCTCTATGGTTATATATTGTTAATTATTTGGACCATGACAATATAAATATTAAAGAAAGATGAAATATTCCTTGACATAATTTATTTAGGCCAGAAGTGCCTCACAAAGTGCACTGCATTTCCTAGTGGAGGGAAATGCAATTTTGTACTATAACAACCTTTACACTGTCAGATTGCTTGTTTCAAATTGTCCTCAGCTATATTCTCTTCCCTTTATTTGACATAAAATGGGAGCAATTCTCATCTAACTAAGTTTATACTAGGTAAACAAATCTATTGTACGTATTACATTTTAAACAAAGTCACTCATTTTGCAAGATCAATCACATGAGATTTTTCATGTTTGAGATGGCTTCCGCTTCTCAGCATAACTTTGGCCTGTGGCAGAGAATTGGTCAAATCGGAAGCATTTCAGAAAGTCTTAAAAACTAGAAAGTTAGAAGGAAAAAAATACAAAATTGGAGAAAATATATATGCATTCTTCATAAATATTTCTATGATAATGGTCATATAAGTATTTAAGAGAAAGCAAAAGGAACTGATATAAGTGTAAAATACACTCTGAAAGACTAAGATCCATCTCGCAGTAATCTAGAAAGCTAGATAATGCAGCATTGTAGAGCATATCAACTTTTAAATGACTACATAATATTAATCCAATCTGATGCTAACCTATGATTGTGCAAAGTAATGAAAATTAATCTTTGTACAAATTAAAACTGCTGAAATTAGTGACCACAGCATAAAAAAATGCCAAGAACATGCAAATGACAATTAAGATCATCTTAGAAATAGTCTCATCTGTATCTGATATTATTTTACTTGAGTAAAATTAAACCAAGCAAACTTAGTTTGATCTACTAGATATTATACTCAATTTGTGCACATACATATTTCTCCATATGGTGAATGATACACGAAATAATGTCCATAATATCTTTAAATTATGTTACTTATAACTGAAAATATATTTTTGTTCTTTTTATATGTTATTGTAACAAAACTCAGCCCAGCTAAATTCCTGAAGGTGAACATATTCCATCACCCACAAACAAGTATTATCTAAAGCTGTGAACTACTATTAAGAAATTTTGAAGACCCATTTTACTGCTTACCTGGGAAAAGAGAGAGGACAACATGAAAGCTTCAGACACACTCCTTGACGCATTAACTATGGTAACAAAACCCAGTATTTTCTTTCAGATAGAAACATATTCCTTCTAGGTAAGCTTTATATTCCACAGGGGCAGTCATTTCACAACTGACCTGGGGAGCAACATTCTTGGACACGCTCTAGTCCAGTGTTCACCTTGAAGAACCTGAGGAGGTATGTGATAGAACAGGAGGAGGAAAATCACAAATCATGTAAAACAAGTTAGCCGTGAAACAGAATGAATTGCAAAATGTTGCAAGCTGTTTAAGTTGTGATATACATATCTAAAGGACTGCTTGTCATTCACATTTCACATCTTAAACTTTGTTTTCATTTCAATGTTGAAATTCTAAAATTGTGTTTAGGATGAGCACTAGCATTCAGCAGCTGTGAGCTGTTAACGTATCATCTCTTCCTGCTGTAAAAGCAGCAATCCTATAGAAATGCTTACAAAATGCATGGAGCAAATAATTTAAACAAAGCATTCAATACAGTTTTCCAAACATTAGGGGAAAAATACATTCAAGCATTGGTAAGATTACTTCTATAGATATTTTATTGATTTATATTCCCCAAAATTCCTGAAAGCACTTATGCCAATAGCTAACAAGCAGTTCTTTGATGTCTGTTGCTACTGGCATTGGTTAATTTCGACTAAATACCTCTTCAGCTACCCAGTGGGAGGATATAGAAAAGGTGGTACCAGACATTTCTCAGAAATGCATATTGAAGAAAGGTAACAAGCACAACGTGCAATGCAGGAAATTCTGATTAAACGCAGGATTTTTTTTTTTTCTCAGTGAGGATAGTTCAACACTGAACAGTGAGTCAGTTAGGTAGTGACACTGGGTGGCAACCTTAGCAGGAAATACCCAGCCAAGTTAACTAGGCACAATGAAAAAACTCGAAATAGCAGAGAAGAGTGAAACAATGTTACGGTAGCATGAGAAAAATGGTGAGGGAAGAGAAGATACTCTGAATGAAGGATTGCAGAAAGAAATATCATCAAAGAGAAAGAAAAAAGGAAAAGTTAAAGAAAAAGATACAAGATTTGAGAGAAATTTTAGAAGGTTGAAACTGAATGGAAAATACAGCAAATTAAGGTAATTACTGACAGTGTTAACTAATACAGATATGAGTTAGAATTAATCGAAACAATTACAGTGATTTGCTAGATGTCTCAGATCAAGTGGACTGTGGCCTGGTGATCATTAAAATGATAGGTATATATTTTTAAGTCTTGGACAGAGTTGCTCTGATTGTGCTCTTGCTGTAGCTACAAGAATGCTTGGAGGCTACTCTTGCATGAAGCCAATGCTATATATTAGTCTGTCTGCTTTTAATTTGACTTAACATAAAATGAACAATGAAAATATTGATTATGTATCCCATTCAAGTGAAATTATCAAGCTGAAAGAAAAGCTGAAATATGAAGTTTTGCTTATGCTTTTATACATGATAATAAAAGACATCTGCCTGATTTCAGGAAAGAATAATGTTTCCGAGACTCCATTTGCAAGTCATTTTCAATAAAATTGTCTCTAAGGGCCAAAGTCTTGCCCTACTACTGTCAATGGAGTTCTTTTAATAAGTAAAAGCCAAGTCCTTGCTCTGCAAAATGAGCTGTCTACAACATTATTTCAAAAGATTGCTGCATTTGGGCAAATGTGGACTTCTGCATAATTTGCATCAGTTATTGTGCAGACTTAGGCATACTAGAAAATTACATTGCCACTTTGCTTGTTATGTCCTAAATGATTTACTCTTGACACTACTCAGAGAGTACCAGTAATGGTTGTCATGATGTAATATAGCTGTAAATAAAACTTCCTAAATATTTACGTAGTTGATCTATTTAATTTCCAAGTATTTTTTAGCTCAGATATCATTCCAAATGTGTAAAATATCTCCTTCAATATAAATTTCTGCTCAATTTTCTTCTTTTTTTTAAGTAAATTCCAGTTGCCATGCTTCTGACAAGGCAAATCTATTATTCATTTCTGTAACAACAAAACAAATGCACTTGTAGAAAACAGCTCAGGTATTTTGGGAATAGAGATTGCTTGAATTCCTGAGCAAATTTAGTGTTAGAAGAGTATGCTGGTTAGCTGGAATTTTTTTCTGTTTAGTTTCCCCAATATCTTTCTAATTTATTTTATTTTTTTATAAGGAGTTGATAAGAATCAAAATTGGAGCTGATTCAAGGCTCAGTGCTACTATCACAAAGTTCCTTCAGTAGCTCCTGAAAGCTTCATCAGTGTAAAAGAGTTCATATGGTACCCATATGTCCTTAACCTTGCAGCAAATTACTTTGTATTGCATGATGGAGAGGTTTTTTTCTTCTTTGCTTTCCTGGTTGTACTGATTCAAGAAGCCACAAGTCTGGCAAACTGCATTCTTACTCTATGAAGAGCTTGACCTTACTCTAAGCTTAAATTGATAGCTACTTAGCCTTTTCAGTCACACTAGGATTGGGCCCATAACTCCTTCTCTGTTATGATGCTATCTGAACACTGTTTTTTAGTGAATCACACATCCTTTTCTGCAGACTCTCTCCTGGATGAAAAAAGGCCCTCTTTGATTCAGCTGCTCCTGATGCTCTTTGTTGAAACACCCTCTCTTCTGCTGAAACTCCTCCTTCAGTAAAACTTCTTTTTCCTACATAGATGTATATGTCCTTTTATGCCATGTAATGTAGGCCTAGTTAAACTCTTAGGAAGAAAAATTTTATGATACAATGTATTCCTTAAATATATGGCTCATGCTAAAAGGGCTGTAAAAATAAGTTCAAATCTTTATTATTAACACAGTGCAAACAAAATTATTGTTACATGATCCAGCACAAACTCCTGTCTTCCTGTCTCTTTTTCAAGGTACCTCCTGGGCTAAAAATTGTGAGAGTAAACAGTAATGGATCTGTTGAAATTTATTTCCCTTGAACTAGGATTCTCATGCACTTCTAGTGCCCCCTGATTTGAATGTCCGTGTTCTGTGCTTTTCTGACTTCTACCTACCCAAAACAGGGGACAAGAAATTTATCAAATGTATGGAGCACTTTGAAGTACGCTTATGCAAGCTCACTATTGTCATGGCATGAGTAAGGAAACCTTGCCCATTGCTGAAGAGATTTAACTTATGAGTATTTTTCTTTAATTTAACTGCTGGAATCTTAGGTCATCTAAAAAGAGGGAGAGAGATAAAAAGGAGGGAGAAACTAAGAAACAGTGTAGGCATCATGTGAGATCAGAGAGAAATATGAAAAATACTACTGCCCTCTGTTTATTTGTCTTCTATTGAGGATGCGTAAAAGTGAGCCTTAAGTCATCAGGAAAAGAAATTCAGTGAGAATGGGTATAAAAAATTACTACTAAAGAATAATATACTATCTAGTTTTAGACCACAGTGAAAGGAAGGAACACAGCACTGTCTGTCAAAAGGCTTCACAGTTGTTTGTAATTTCTTTATAACCTTTTGTGCCACCATTAGAGGAACAAATTTTCTTGTGATCTTTGCCTAGTATCTCACTAACACAGCTACTGCAAGCTAGGAGTTTCAAGATCAATAACTTGACAGATCCAGTCCTCATGTAAAATTTTGAAAAACAAAACATTTAAAAAAACCCACAGTTATCATAAATTAAGAAAACAGAAAATTTGCCTACAAGTTAATCTTCTGTAATATCTAATGTCATAAAAAAAAAGTTTTCTTCCTTTTCAATCAAAAATATATCAAATAGATAGCTTTTCAAAGTATGCATTTCTTCTCTTTATTCTGACACCTCATCTGTGGATTTAAAATAATGTAGAAATAAAGCCTTCTTGCTGTTAAAAATTCTCTCATGGCTGTTTGAAATTATGTAACCGTCTCAATCAAAAACCCTGTGGAAAATACATGCCTAGGAATTTGTGTGTTTGTAGTTTTCATGAATAGATCAAATGTGCCACTCTTTGTGTGTTTCTTAAATCTTTCTTCTTGCAGAAAAAGTCAGAGTATTGATGGCACTTTTTCTACTGTGAACTAAAAAAAAGAGCACCTCTCAAAGCAACCTTATAACTAACAGTCCATATCCACTGAAAAGCACAAACTAGTTTGAATTGGGCCAATTCATGGTTGCTTTTTATTAATTGTCTTACTTGTCTTTTTCCCTTCTCTACCTTCACCTTAATGCTTCTATATCATCAATGATTGATGCTGTGAGGGCTAAAAACCTAATGAAACTAACTGAACGTTCACTTGATAAAAATGCAGGTAAAATTACAATTGTTTTTTATAACATTTATAACATACATAAATGTCTTTATAACAAGACTCAGTATTGGGTCTTGTTGAAAGCAGTTCCTGCTTATTCAGAAAGTCAGTCTACTCTTAAAGCAGTCATAATCCAGGAGGATCTTCTAATCCAAAGACATTATTCAGTATGCTTTAGGTCATACTGCAACCTCATTTATTATTCATGGCCACTACCTTGATTGCTTAGGCTTGATTTGCGGCTGTGCTCCAAGCTCAGAAAAAGCATCCAAGAATGGAGCATGAGAGTAGACAGTGTATGAAGGCATTAGGCAGGAGAGGAGAATCTCTAGCTGATATAAGGCATACTCAAGAAGTAAGAATTCATTTTCATCAGAAGTGCTTATTAGAAGTGATGCCAGAATGTGAACAAAGGAGCCAGGACAGTCTCCAGGGTGGAAAGAAGCCAGATCATCATGAGTCTAATTTCAACAATGTGAAGAGGAAAAGAAAACCTGAAAATTCAGTAACTAAAACAATGACATAGCTTCAGTTGAAATAATGACTCTTTTATTTGTCTTAAACCTGCTGAGCTTTCTATAGAGAAATTTTACTTAGATGAGTCTATCAAATTCTGTTCTCAACTTAACTGCAAACATATGCTTAGATAAGAGCATATCAGCAGGTCTTTGGGACAATGAACACACTATGTATTTGAAAGCAAATTGGCAAAACAAAGTGCCAGGCCCTAAACAGAAGTTCTAGCAATTATACCCTTGTCCACCATCTGAAGATCAACACTATACACTCCTCCTTCACAAAGCAAACCTGGATATGACATATAGTCACTGGTTCAAACATCAAGACTCCTGTATTTCCTTACTAATAAAAGTGATTGTGAGTTCTGTAATGTGTTTCTCATCCATATGGTATTCTTTAATGTGTTTCTCATCCATATGGTAGCAGTTGCTAGAGTTTTATTATTTACTTTCTCATTTACGCTATGTGCGACATACTGCTGATTCTGAGTTTTTTCCTTTTCTTTCACTGCAGTACAGAAGATATTTAGTGATCCAACCAAGACAGAGAAGAATTTTAGAGATTAATTATCTCATGGAAGGACAGCATGAATTCTCATCAAGTCCTTCCACACCTCACCCTTCCTCACTCTTCCTCCCCAAAAATATAATAAAATCATGTTTTCACCTAGGCAGAGTGAAGCAAAGAGGAAAAGCTTTACTGAAAGCATGTAGATAACGTCTATTATTCTGCGAGAATAAGGCTTGTGAAATAGGTGATAGGTATTTATACCACCTTAATAGAAAGTAGGTCATGGCTAACGTAAAAGTGAATGCTTCAGAATAATAATTTAAAGAGGGTGTGATAGTCTAAGATATTAAAATATATCAAATATAAGCACTTATAAAAATCCACTTGCAACTGAATGTGTCCCAGTAAGCTGCTTGTTCCTAATATTTTATTTAAAGTTATTTAAAGGTTAGCATTCTCAATATCTACCATAATTTAGTTTTCTAAGAATAAAACAGAGCTGCATACAGAACAGCTGGAGGCAGATTTGGTTTTTGTGACTGTCAATTGATAACCTAAGTATGCAGGCTTTTCCTGGGTGTAGTCAGGAGGAGAACTCTTGTTATTTTTACTTTAAAGAGCTTGTCTAAATCTATGTTCTTTTACAAAGGATAATAGAATGAAAGTGAACCACTGCATTTTCAGAATTGAATTTCAAAGAGGGGGTGAGTGCTACTTTTAAAGAGAGGGGATGTTGTTGTAAAGGCTGAAGGCACAATCTCACTGAACAAACTGAGGAAAAAGCCAAACAGACATCTTTAAAAAGCCAATTGAATCTCTCTGATCTTTTTTGTAAAATTTAACTAATTCCATGAAGCATTTTTAACAATGCTTTAGTGTTTTGCATCAATATTCAGCATTTCTGAAAAGGAATTACTTAGATTCCTAAGCAAATTTAAAAAAAAAAAAAAATCCACATAAGGTAACAATATCCCTTATTTTTCATTTAGATATTCCTATTGTGTTCCCACATGCTTAGGAAAATTCCATTAGTATAAATATATGTCAGAGAAAGAACTGGCTGTTACAATTATTGAAAACAAGCAGAAGTCAGTCAACGGCTTGCCCACATTCACAAAACTCAAGAGTCCATAAATATTGTGTTGAAGCTATATTAGTTGCGCCTGAATAATGAGCACTTGTAGTCTTTGAATTTTACAGTTTTCACATAGAAATATCAAACTGCAAACCTTTAGCAGCTTTTGCAAACCATGCCCAGCATGTTTGTCATATCTTCTCTTAACCATGGCTGGGATATAATTTACTATTACCTTCTTGACAAGGCTATGATTCGTTTCACACATCACTGTTTATTAAAAATAATATGTTGTGCTCTGGTTTTGTACCACTTCAAATCTCAGCTACCAACAAATTCACAGCCAGTTAGGTTAACTGATTGAATAACAGTTGGAAAACTACATAGGTTTCGCACCTTTTTGCATTTTGTGTTTACATGAAATTAGAACCTCATAAATCAATTGTGATACAGTGAACTAGTTGTAGTTCTCCCTTTCATTTAGTGGAAAAAAGAAATGTTATTTTCTTTTTACTTGGAATGGAAAAAATATCTCAAACCACTAATTTCTTTCTTTGGGCTAACAAAAGTTGAAGAAACTAAAAATTAAATTTTCTAATAAGTTTGAAGTTAATACCTATTTCTCTGGGACTTGAAGAAACAAACTGAAGATTCTTTACTGTGTAAAGCCTATACATACAAGACTGATCCTTCATGCTTGTGTTGTTAGTCTTTCATTCCATGGGGGTAGTCTTTTTTCTAGTAAAAACTATAAAAAATATTAAAATTGAGAAAAATTCCTTAGAGATATAACCTCCTGAAATACTGACCAGAAAAATAATCTTGCATGTTACTCATTGTAACTCGTATCTTTTGGTTAACTTGAATGTTTCATACATAATAAGTGTAATGCTTTTTTGTTTGCAGGTGGAATTAGTGTTAATTTGCCTCATATTTCTGAGCAAGTATACTTCCCAGTTGGGAATGGTTACACATGCAATGAAATACTGTACTCAGGGGAGACCTTTGCATCCAAGACATCGGTTGAGCAACAGATACCTGTAAACAATGATCAGTTAAGAGAAGCTTTATTCACAGAGGGCAACAGATGTCCTAGAAAGTAAACAACATAGTTGACAAAGCAGCTTAAGCCAAACTCATCCTTTTTTTTAAATTCAGCAATGCACTTTTGCAAAGTTATGTTTGACCAGCATGAAATTTGTCCTTAAAAGAATACCATAGTCAAATGTGATCATACATTATGAGTGTTTACATAGTTTCTCTTGCAAAAATCGTAGTTTCTGGAACAAATTTCAGAGGGATTTTACTTGAGGAGGGAGAAGGTTAACACAGAAGGATCCATTCTGACATCTTTATTCAAGTGAAAACTGGTAACTGGCTGTTCTTTTCTTTTAAACCTTGTCTTGAAGAGACCTTGTGTGTTCAATATGGCTAAAATCATATCAGAAAACTAGGATTAGCTGTTGGATTGCTGGCACAGGCTAATACAAACATCGAAAACAAAACTAAATTCATAAAAAAAACCCCAACTGAACAAAAAACCCCCACCAAACTACAGCCATAGTGGTTTAGTTGCATTTTGTCAAAGGTTTTTTTAGTTGCACTTTGTCAAAGCAGTTTGCAAGATTTTGGAGAAGACACACTCCCTAAGGTAGGCCCTCTACTGGTAACAATTCCTAGTTTTCTCTGTCTTTGTTTTAAAGAGACCAGGCTCCTGAGGAGATTTCATTATTCTCTTTAAACTCCTGTTACCTATGCAAGAACCTGCAAGAAATTATTACAAACCCAGATTCCTCAGGAGACATTGTGCTTTAGTTTTTCAGCTAGTGCCTAAAGAAAGACAGCAGAGACAACTTAAACATTCAAAAGGCTGACGGGGTTTTGTTTTTTTTTAATGCTTTTTTGTTTGGAGATTTTTTACTATATTTATGATTTAAGTTAAATGAAAACAGGAAAAAATAGAGCAAAAATACTATCTCAGAAACTGACTAGAATTGTGTTCTGAACTAGTTCAAATTTATTTACTCTATATTGCACCACAATAGAGTTTGGGCAATTTGAATGTCTGCTGTTAATGAGTTATTTTTCTACAATGTAAGCAGTATCACAAGATGCCCTGCTGTATCCCATGATTTATCAGAGAAGAGAACAAACTGACACCTTACAAAATAATAAATATAACTACATAGCTTGGATCCTAAGAGAGGATACTGCTATGCCATGAATATTTTCCATGAAACATGACGGCCAGGATGCAAATTAAGGTCAAGCTATTACTGAAGTGAAAGAGATTTAGGTATGTCACTAGGCCAGTTCAGGTTCACAGAATCATAGAACTGTAGAATGGTTAGGGATGGAAAAGACCTTAAGATCATCTAGTTCCAACCCCCCTGCTGGGTCTAATATGGGCTGGGACAGCTCATATTAGACCATGTTGCCCAAGGCTCTGTCCAAACTGGTCTTGAGCACTGTCAGGGATGGAGCATTCACAACTTCCTTAGGCAACCTGTTCCAGGGCTTCACCAACCTCACAGTAAAGGGCTTCTTCGTTATACCTAATCTGATGTTCCCATTTGTTTAAACCCATTCCCCCTTGTAGATATTGTAAATAATACTTCTTCCATGGGAAAAAAAAATGCTTTAGAAGCCACTGGAGTGTGCCTGAATAAGGACTGCATCATTAGAGTCAGACTGAAGAAAAGTATAGTGCTAACAAAATAGAATTTTTTTTTTTTTGTTAAGACAACACTTCAGAACAGTCAGAAGACAACAAGACTAAGGAAAAGGTTTTTCTCTAAGGAAAAACAGAGATTATAAATGTAAAATTTAATGATGGGAATGTTAGTTAGTTGTTTATCAGGCTTTTTAATAATTGTGTCATATATTAATTTGCACACACATTTGAGAATACCTGATTTTTTAGAATAAAATCATTGTATTTACCACCAATCATCTGTGCTTGCAGGCTGGCAATGGCAATTTGGGGGTGACTGCACATGCTCTCAAGACTGTGAGCTTTGGAAAATGTCACACAAAAGTTATTTGAGTTATCACCCTGCTTATTTCTCTCCACCGTCTTAGATATGTCTTAGATAAGGCTCACTGAAGAAGTTTAATTCATTCAGAAAATGAAGAGATAAGGAGAAACAAATCTTAAAGTTTAGACACAAAGAAATGGTTGCCTAACCCTATCTTGGTCATTTAAACAAATGTCCAGATAGTTTTCCTTTCCCAAAGGGGAGACAACTGTTCTTCAGCCAAATGTCTCTAATCACATTCAATTATTAGCACAAATAATGAACACAGCCATTATTTTCATAGTATTTGTATATGTCCTGCATGTCAACAAAAGCTAAAACAAATTAAAAAAATGTGTTTCTTTTTTGTTGTATCTAACTCAGAGACAGGGAATAAGCAATAGCTAAAAAATGTCTTCCTAAAAAAAAAATAGAACCTGCAGTAATAATATAATGGGAAGTGTTCTTAAAGTAGCATGGGTTTCTAGGGGGAGAAAATAAAGCTTCTAAAATATTTCAGGGTGATTCCTCAAGGGAGGTACCTCATAATTCTGTGATCTCTGGGACAATGCACAGATAATAAACTTACAGGGGAGAAATTAAAATAAAATAAAATAAAATAAAATAAAATAAAATAAAATAAAATAAATTAAATTTGGCTTGCCAGTGCCAAAAAAAAAAAGCAGATGATAGATGTTTATAAACCTATCCCAAACAGATCTTTAATCTTGGATAGGGCATTTGGCAACTTAACTACGAATTTGAAGGTTAAATTTAAACCTACCAGACTTGATTGGCTTGCTGGCTTCAGACAAAACCAGCTTAATTCTCACATGCACAGAAGCTGCTGAGCCTAAGTTAGGACGCCCTGTCAGATGTGACTATCGTCATTTCAGGTCCTGCACTCTCACACAGATTACACTAAGAAAATCAACTTTTAGCAGAGTTCCAAGATCTGAGAGGGATAAGATTTTTCAGATAGCTTGACTGACAGCATCTCCTGCAGTGTTACAGGGAAGTGGTGGGCTCCTGCAGAGAGTCTCACAAGCTGCCAATGCTTTTTGTAGTCCTCAGCATCATTTCTCACTCACCCAAATCATAGCTGTCACTCACTGCTACATTGTCTACTGCTCTTCACCTGCTACTGAGCCCTGCAGATTTTACTCTAGCTCTGCCAGGAAAGGTGATGGATAATGCACTATCTCACGGCCCCTATGAGGAGATTCACTTATATCATTTGAGGAGAGATGACAATTGACAGAGTTGCATCATGAAGAGAAAGGGCAGTGAAAGGGAGTCTTTGCTGAATGAAAGGCCAAAGACCAAGACAACTGGACCTGGAGACAACTGGGCAGGCGACGTTCAGTGCTATGGAGAACTACACTGTGTATTCTAGTCCCATACATTACAACAGAAGTAAATAGTATTTCTGTTCTTACAGAAAGTCAGGTTTTATCTCAACACTGCACAAGAGCCACTGCAACCAAATAATGTGCTTGCAATCTCACAAGTATGATGCATGTCCTAAAAACTGTGTGGGGAAGATCATGTAACACCCCATTGTTAAATCTCTATGCTTTGCTTAGTTCCTGTGAATGTGAGTCACCAACATGTGTTTATGGTGTTAAGACAAAAATATAACATTTTCCTGGGCTATATTTTTTATTAAATATATTAATTTGCCTGAAGGAGTTATCTGACAGAGAATTGGGCAACAATATGCACAGCTAAAGTGAAGAGACTCAGCCAGCCCCTAAGAACAAGAGAAAATCTCTCACTCCCCATTTATATTTATTAGTGTTAAATGAATCAGAATTCTGAAGACTACAAAACTGAACTTCACAAAGTCTTTTTCATACTTTTCTGTTGAGAATTCTATAAGCCTATTCTAAGGACCAGTATCTCTTTTCATGTTTGCTTTGCAAATAAACTTTGTGCACAATATATTTTGATGAAATTTTTTTCACATACTCACCAGGTATCTCAACAGTATAAGCAAGACATGGAGAGCAGAGGCCGTGTCTCAGGCTCCTCTCTAGGGAGGATATTTATATTTATATGAGGGCAGCTACAGCTGCTGAGATTCTCCTGTCAAACCTGATGACAGAGATAGATAAGCTTCAGGACACTACTGACAATACATTTTGTTGCTTTTTGTACCTCAATTTACAAAATAATCAAATGTTTAATCTAAGAGAATAAACTGTATTCATCTTTCTTTTCAAAGTGATATAGCTGTCCTGGTCCTGAAGTTATTTGAAAACACTAACAATGCTGTTCATAAAAGGGCAATGAATTATAATAGCTATCACTAAAAACAGGATTCAGAGCTCGAGTACATGCTTTCTACCAACCTGCAAGTATTGGTTTAAAGACAGATACCACAATAATGGAAAGAGCTCTTCTTTGGCAGGCACAAACTTTGGCAAGCATGACAAGAAGTGTGAAGACAGTTTGATAGAATATTCATGCAAATTACAGAAACTTACTTTGAAACTTACTTTGAGACTATTTGGATTCTTTACGCTTCAGAAGAGTCTGATGAGACGAACAACATTCAAATATTTTAAAAACTGATCAAAACAGGAAAAAGAATAATCTTTTTATCCAAGTCCACAGAAGATAGGGCAAGAAATTCTGGTTGTGAGAGTACCAACAGAGATTTAGGTTGAATGTTACTTTGAAAGGAAGGCTTTCAAACTGATAACACCAAATGCGTCTATTACAAGTGTAAGATAGACCCTTCATTGCTCAAAGACCTTTAAAAACAGTTGAATGACAGAGCTTCAGGTCATGCTGCCATGCTAAATGTTGCAAGATTTTATGGGCATTTTGTCTGAACATGCAGTAACATTTTGATAATTATTTTCATTGTAAACTGTACATTCCTTTTCTGCCTACACTGACTTTTACAGAACAGAGTTCCTCAAATAGCAATACCATTATATTACATTATTATTCTAACATGACAACCAGATGATGTCACTTTATGATGACCACAGTAAAAGTTGGTAATAGATACAACACTTGTGCCCTCTCTCTCAACTCCAAAGTGCTTACTACCTGATAGGGAACTTCAAACAAGTTTACAATTAAAATTAAAAAAAAAAAAAAAGTAAATAGAAAATAATTTCGAAATTTAATTCTGCCATGATACTTCACAGAATGGCAATTACTTGCATTACAGTGTTGATCCTGCTTTAAAAAATATAGGTTTGGTTTTTTTGGGTGCTAAACTCCTTCATACTGACCATTACCTTACACTTGAAAACAGTGAATGTTTGAAAACAGAAAGGACGGAGCATTTTTCTTAGCATGTTCAGGACTGAGACCTTAATATCAGTTTTAAGCCTTAATTCGTCCACAGTTTATGTGTGTGCTACCATTGATATGAATGCTAACATCAAATATCTTCAACTAGAAATATCCTTCTTAAAAATCAACAGTGTAAACCACTGAAGCTTCAAGAACTTTGTTTTGCTGAAAATTTACTGTTTGCTGTTTCTAAACAGTTACAAATTTGCATTTAAAGGATAACATCTATGATAGTCATAGTGTTTTAAAACATACAGAGTGGCAGAAAATGTTCAATATTGCTGCTGGGATGGTACAGCAGTTAAAACATAGTCATTCTCTCCTTTTTTTTTTTTCCCCCCACAGTTTATAGCAGCAGTTCTACACTTTTTGATGGTTACTTAACTGCTAGAGGATAAAAAAAAAAGTAAAAAGAAACCCATGCTATCTCATATCCCCTTTTTTGGTCACTGTGTGTCAGGAGAGATACAGAAATAACTTACTAACCAGGAAAAATACTTGTGTGATTGTACCTACAGTGAATTCATTTTAATTCATGACTCACTGTCATCATGCCTAAGAATCCATGTGACTGTCAGCAAAAGCATAGCTAAATTAGATCAAACTTGTCTGAGGGAGTGGGCAGAGGGAACAACTTCCTGATTATTAGGTTTGCAGGAACTCAGTTCTAGAGGTTTACAGCAGGAGGGTAATGAGGCAGATCTAGATACCACCTCAGCTGAGCACAGGAGGGGAGGTAGAAGGCTGCATATTAGGATTATTGGTAGCAAATATAATCCCAATTTTTACAGAAAACTTTGTACCACTTCTGCCGATTCTATTTATAAACAGCTTTATTTCTTACAACTAAGATTTTGAAATATTTAAATTTTCATGTTTTAATAAAACTATAGAATCCTATGTAGAACAAATCTGTCAAATCTGAACAGAAAAGATGCCACAAGTTCATCTTTTCTAGTGACTAATGAATAATCATGAACTAAGAAATCTATCTTAAAAAAGCACACAATCCTAAAGACTAGAAGTGACCACCATGTCCCTACAAATTCTTCCAGTTATTTCTTATCTTCACTCTTAATAACGTATGTCCTTTTTCCAGTCTTGATTTATGTAGCTTTGAATTTCACCCACTGAACTTTGTATTTCTTTGATCTGTTTAATTCAAGTGCTCTGTTCTACTAGAAATCTTCAGTTGCTGATGACTCTACTAAATTATCTTTTAACCTTCTTTTGAATAAACTAACAGAACAGTAAATGTGAAGAACACACATAGATTGACCAGATGGCTTAAGGGAGATACAACTCCGCCTTTGCATCTCTCATTAGCTCTAGTCCATATAATGAAAATTTTCCTAATCAGATGAAATGGTCCCGAATTATATAGTCCTCCCATTTCAGACATTACCTAAATGCATGCAGCTCAGAATAATTTAACATATCTAATGCATTTCATCTAAAATAATATATAATTTAAGTATTTTTTTTCAGTATCACTGAAGGTCTGATGTCTTCAAAAGATTTTGAAATTAAACCAACTTAAAACCAAGATTATCTCATTCAGTGCCATTTCATATGTAAGGGTGTCAGGCAATCAACATTCCCCTTGATTGATGACCAGTAGGAACCATAGACAGACAAAGCAAAATCAGCAATATAATATACATAGTGTCGTTTTTTTTGACTGCAGATTGTAATTCTGAGATGTGTTCCAACCTGCTCATGACAGTTTGATATCCAAACTCCTATATGGCCATTCCTTAAACTCCAGCCTTTCCTTATTTTGTGTTTTCTCTGATGGATTCAGCAGTGATCCAGGAGAATGCTGTGTTGGTAGATAATAGTAACTAATAAAAATTGTTGAACTGAGGTAGGGACATGCATCTTGATCTTCAGAAACAAACAATGACTTGCCTTTTGCTCACTCTCCACAGTCAGTTTTCTTGGTTTCATGGGAGCTGCAAGTTTTCTAGAAGTTTATCTTCTACCCAAAAGCACCTGACAAACTCAAGTGTACTAGTAATTAACCCTGTGGTTGGAACATGTCTTAGTCAGGGATAAGCATATTATACTTAAAGTTCTAGGAGAAGATATGGGTGTGTTGTGGTTTAAGCTGTAACACATGCAGTTTGCTCACTCACTCCCTCCTCTTTCTTCCCCCCACTCCTGGAGGGATGGGGAGGAGAATCGAAGAATGCAACTCCCACACCTTGAAATAAGAACAGCCCAGTAACTAAGGTATAACACAAACAACTACTGCTACCACCAAGAGTAATAATGACCAGGGAAATACAAGGAAAAAGAATACAACCTCTCACCACCCAATACCAAGCCTGACCCAGCAGTGAACTCCCTCTTCCAGGTCCCTGCCCCTATTTTTTTTACATCCTGGGCATGACGTGCTGTGGTATGGAATACCCCTTTGGTCAGTTTGGGTCAGGTGTCCTGTCTCTCCTCGCTCCCAGATTACCCTCCTCCCTGGCAGACCATGAGGCTCAGAAAGTCCTTGGTCAGACTAAACATAACTGAGCAGCAACTGAAAACATTGGTGTTATCAGCACTGTTCCCAGGCTGAAAGTCAAAAACACAGCACTGCACCAGCTACGAAGAAGGAGAAAAATGACTGCTACTGCTGAACCCATGACAGGGTGAAATGGTTAAAAAGCATGTAGATACTATTACTAACTGTCTTTAAATGAGAAGTTCCTTGAGTGTATCATATACACACTGAGTACAGGAAATGCACATATGTATCTTCCAGCTTACTGGAAAAAGTTAAATGCCTCTGTTCATTTAGAAATATTTTTTGGTTTATTATGAAAAGTTTTTCTTATGCATCTTCTTTTATTATAGGGAATGACATAAAAGGACAGTTATTCATGATATAGGATTAAGAATAGCAGGGGAAGAATTTAAAAAAAAGGGGTGGAGCAGTGATTGCCAGTTTCTAACTAGAAGTTAGCTGGTCTATATTGGACTCTTTTGAGAAACTTTGCTAAGAGATGCTGTATCATGAATTATTCATTTTATCAGCTTTATTAATTCCATTACAGCTGTAACACATCCCTAGGCACTGAGACTCAATTCTCCTTCTGTCTACTAGCATAAGAAGGAAATCTAAAGGAGAGACTGAAAATGGCCCTATCATTCACCACAGTTTGCTTGGCACATTCAGAAGAGCACATTATTTATTTATGAAGATTAAATATGCATTTATTTGTCATAAGCAAGGACAAAATCATTTACATGTCTTTTGAAAAGCAAAAAGAATTTACAAGGGAAACAACAAATGCGGAATTGCAAAAATCACAACTTTTCAGTTATATAGCAGAATGATAGAATAATGCATAATTTTACCACATAACTGAAGAGTTAATGGTGGTTTTGCATCACAGATCCTCTTGAAATAAAAGGATGATAATGAATTAAGGCATTATATCAGATAAGAATCTTCAAGAAATATAACCACATAGGTGTTGCTACATCTTACATTAGTAATGAAATACTTTTTTCCACGTTTATTACAAAAAAATAATAAGTATATTCAACACCACCTGCAGCTTGAGAATCAAGAGGACACCTACCCCAGTGGTCTAAAAAAAAGAAAAGCTAATGATATTATAACAAGTTACAATGAGTCATCACTTGTACAAATAGTCCTAAAAGAATTCACTGCTTACTAAAATGCATGTGGAGCTCAGACAATGTGGCACAAGAGAAAATTACACTGGTGAGACTGGAGATGAGAAGTATCAGTCAAGGTATGAATATATTCAGAATTTGAAAGAGTGTATTCTATAATTCGTCTGCATTTTTGTTGAGCTTTAGTTATGGGAAAAGACACCAATGAAGTGAACTTTTGGAGAGTGGATGTAGCCACAGGCAAGAACCTGGAAAAAGGCATGAAGAAGCAGTGAGAAAAATAGCTAATTATGAAGTACTGCTGAAGGATGACCAGCTCAGGACTGCTGTTCTTCATGCAGCAGAAAGCTGAATAATAAAGGAAGAGGAATGACATGGTGTGTCCTACATGAAAGTGTCCTAAGTGTCCTCCGCCACAGATTTCATGCTTAGGTGGCTGGGAGCCACTTCGTTTCTCCTTCATGGGGCATTGTGGCTGAATACTGCCGCTCACCCACATCACTACCAATTCCACAACTTTTGGGCACAATGGGTAGATGTAGCAGTTCAAACAGAACAAATGACTGATAATTAAGTGAATATATGGTTTGACTGATGCTATTTCTCCATCCCTATCCATACAAAACAAGTCCGCTTTTATGATCTTTAAGGTCCTTTTCAACCTAAACCATTCAATGTTTCTATGAATACAGACTTCAGGTACAATGCAGAATGGTAAAAGTATGTTTTAAAACTCATTAAATATTACATTTCATTTGCTTTCTTTAAGCCCAGCTTTAAGTATAGAAGAAGAATATGAGTTTAAGAATATAAATTTAACACATTGATTGAAGCACAAATAGATTGAAGAAAAAACCCCACTGTACTGAGCATAGGTGCTCAGGGGCTGTCAGAGAGCTGCAAGGGCCTCTGTAAGGAATGTTTGCTCCAGCTGGATCCAATCGACCTTCCACAAGACACAGCTGAGCCCCGCACCAGGTGGCTTGGTTATTGAGTCCTCCCTTTGTTCATTGACAAGGCTTGTCATACTGAGAGAAAGGCACTGTTATTTCAACACTGGGGAACTACCGCACATGCATATAAAAAATGAAATTTAGAAGCTATAATATAATCACCTAATAATTTAGGACATCAGGAGAGCTGTAAGAAGCTGGAAATCCTAAGAATCCAAACTTGGAGCTCAAGCACCAGGACTCTGCCTAAATTCTACCTAAGGCACTGGAGAACAGTGGCAGCCGTACAAAATGTAGTGACAGGAAAGCTTCCCTCATTTTTATTAAGGAAAGTTTTGCAGTGCTGCCCTAATTTACTCCTTAAACTGCCTATTGCCTGATGTGCAAATATCTTGCCCTTTTGCAGTATGCTTCTAAGTGAAAATCTCTCAGAACAGATCTATCTGAAGTCCCTCTGAGAAGCCAAGCCACGCCACAGGTATCTTTCACGAACTTGGCACAATTCATTTCACAGATATTGGCTGGAGTAAGACACTGTTACAGAGTCTGCCTGTCAGCATAGCTCATTCCTGTGGCAGCAACATAAAAAGAGGAGGGAAAAGTGAAATGAAGATTTCAGTGGGCTATCATTGTGATATGTGGAACACTAATTCTGCAGAAAAAATCTTTGCTGCCTCTAAGGTCCAATGTATTTCTATCCTCAGTTAGATGAGCTGCATAATTCAAAAATATAGCTGTACATAGACTTACTTCTGAAAACTGTTGAGAATTATAAGTGGAAAGAGCATAGAACCATAGTCATAAAATCCAAGGAAAATGAAGCGTTTCCTAGACCTAGTAACTTGTCTAAATATAATTCATGCAGTATAGTTCGTCAACTTTAACTGTATCTTCTTGTTCACATTATGAAGGTCAAATAGAAGAATGGATTTGAACTCTGGACATTTCTATATTTCTGACTACCAATCCCATATATCAATGCCTCATACAGTGAGGAAAAATAAACACTTCACTAACTTGATAGTCTGTGGAAGAGACAGGCTGGAAAAGATGTAAATAATTAGTGACACACCGTGTAAGAGAGACTTGGATGAAGGTCAAGAAATCACACCATGAGAAAGACTCAGACATACTTTTAACACAGGAGCTCTCTCTAGATTATCACGGTTGCATTGTTTTATTAGCCTTGTTAAGGGGAGAAGTAATATGACTTGATAAAGGAAAGCATAAGGGCATATTTTCTTTTCACTGCCTGAGAATTCATTTCAAAGGCTTAAGTGCAGAGAGTCAAGGAGGTGGGATTCTTTTCTTAAATATTCTTCAAACATTTGACAAATCAGCATAGAATTAGCATAGAGTGGGACAGAGTTCATACATTTTAAGTCAGCCCTGGAGAATGATCCTTGTCATTTGCTATAATAGCAACTTGGTGGTATAGTTAAAAGAACATTTAATTTTAATAGTATTGCTAGGTTCTGAAATTATGCTTAGCAGGTTGAGTGATCCTGCAGAGATTTCAAACACAATACTGCAAATTGTACATTAAGGCATGCTACTTTAATCCCTGTATTAAGGACAGTCGGTCTTTTCAGATAAACTAAGAACCACTACAGATTTTCTCCAACTAAATGTACAAGGCCAACTTCAGCCTCAGCCTGTTTTGTAGGTTTAGGAAAATATGGCTTGGTGTCCTTCAGCAAATATAACGGACACAACTCCAGGTTTAGCATAATGTGCTGAGGTACAAAAATAACCAAGGAAAAGGATCATTCAATAGGTAATGACCTTGATCTTGTTGATGCTTTCATACATAACTTATGCATATGGATAATCCTCCAGACCACAACAGAATTATTCATAAAGTTACAAAGTACTGAAATAAAGGGTTCAATCCTACTTTTAGATGTATTGGTTATTGATTACGTTATGGTGTTTTCTTTTTAATAAAACTTTTAGAAAAAATTATTTTAAATATAAGACAGAAACCTACTGAGTTATTGGTTTGCCTGAGTAAAACTTTGTTACTTTCATATAACTTGGTGTAGGAGATATATAAGACCTTGGAAATAAGCATGAAAAATCTTGCATTGGCGTCAGAGTATGCATGTTATTTTTCATTAATGGGGTAACAAAAACATTTATCCTTGTCAGACATAAATGGCTTAGGGTTTAAATACTTTTAAAATATATAGCAGGGAGGACTGACTATCGTTTAGATATTTCATCATCAACTTCAGTTGTCAGTGAAGTTAGGCTGCCCTTTTCATGATATTGCAAAGTTAACGGCTGATGTTATAAGTCTGGTGATGCTGCAATTTAAGATTGGGAAAAGTAAAATATTAATTCAGTAGAAAAAGTTATTTGAACAATGCTATAGAAATTATTTGGATATATGTACAACTGTTTATGATGGATATTTTAAGGCTACAAATGATACATTGCAAGTTGTTCATTTTATGAGTAGGAGCTATTATCTTCTTTATGACGATTCTGACATAGGACATTTCTTTTTGTTCTTGCCAAGGCAAAGAAGTTGTAAAGATGATAATAATTGCTACCATATGTTATGAAGCATGTGTGCTTAACATACTTCACAAACTTGCTTCATAACAAAATGTGTTTTACTTGTGACTAATTCTTGAAGAACAAATTTACACTATTCTTCATCACAGTATCTATGAGACTAGAAGGACAGACTAATAGACAAAGATAGATTAATCTCAATGAAAGAGAGGAATTTCATAGTCCTATTTGCACAACAAAGAAAAGGGGGAATTTTTCATTCAAATTATTTTTTCTTCATATTCCGTAATGATGCATTAATAATGTAATGGTATCATTACAGAATGATCCCAGAGAGTACTAGAGCTTCTGTTTTGTACAATACACTAGAGCTCATGCAATGTATATGTTCTTATTATTTCTACAGTCTTTAAAGAGGTGGTATAGCTAACTCTTTGTCGTGGTTTAAGCCGTAAATCAGCCACACAGTTTGTTCACTCACTTCCCCCTTTTTCTCCCCTCTGCTCCTGGAGGGAGGGGAAGGAGAATCAAAAGAATGCAACTCCCACAGGTTGAGATAAGAACAGTTTAGTAACTAAGGTATAACACAAACC
>JANRGW010024152.1:0-23539 GCA_024733675.1 Psilopsiagon aymara
TGCTGTGGTATGGAATACCTCTTTGGTCAGTTTGGGTCAGGTGCCCTGTCTCTGCTTCCTCCTGGCTTCCCCTCCTCTCTGGCAAAGCACGAGGCTCAGAAAGTCCTTGGCCAGACCAAACATCACTAAGTCATAACTAAAAACATTGGTGTTATCAGCGCTGTTCTCAGACCAAAAGTCAAAAACACAGCACTGCATCAGCTACCGAGAAGGAGAAAAATGACTGCTACTGCTGAACCCATGGCAGTCCTATAGCTACAGTCCCTGATGAAGAACCCCTCTCAGCCATCCAAAATACATGACAGACAAATTGCAGTACTAATAGCTTAATACTCTGCAACAAACTATATGTGCCTTTGAAGTATCCAGCTTTTTTATATCAGTTTGTGATTTTTCCCATGACCCAGAATTGATTTTCTCCTCCAGTTAAAGGCACCTTTTGTGGCTCAGTTGAGATACATTTTTGACACATGTCCCATCCTTCAACTCTCCCAAGGGAATCAGTCTATTCCTGCTGATAAAACCTTTGCGTGTGAAAAAGGAGCAACCAAATAGAGGTTTAGCATCCTGTTGCAGCCTATAAACAGAAGTGGAAAGGTTTGTCTCCTTTGGGCAGCATGGGCATGACAAAGTCTTCTTGACTTTGTGTTTATATTTCTTGTTTGACACAGAACCTCCTACCTAGCTTGAAAAAAAAACCAGAATAAAACAGGCTGTTCATCAAGCTTTAACAAACCAAATGACAGCAATTTATTACTGTCCAAGCACTTGAAATAGTTTGCATAAATATTTGTGTAATGCACGTTTACCACTGCATGAGTTATTTCCTACATCAAGCACAGAGACAACATTTAGCATGTATTAGTCTGCCTGGAGCTCTGTGCTACCACAACTGGACCACTTCCAACCCTGAAATAGCTTGGAAATGTCTATGTTCCACCACATTGTACAGGGTAAGCATTCTCAGCAAAGATCTAAAGCTGCAGCTTCCTCAAGTTTGGCCTTCCAGACACACAGCAAAATCTCGTTTTCCAGAAACAAAATCTTGGGTTTGCTCTGGCAGTGCCAGCAGCCTTTGGATGTTCTTTCTTCCTTCCTTCTTGCCTGGAACATAAGCAGGGATCAGTTTTGTGGTCCTGGGCTCAATTCAAAGTCACAGAAGAGAAAAAAAAAAAGGCAGATTTACTCCTTTTTAAGCTTATGCACATAAGGGAGCTACAAACCTGGTTGTTTCTTTCCTAGCCCTTTTTATCATTTAAGCAGCATAGAGTTGGCTTGCAACCAAACACTGTAATTTTACCACTATAGTCATAGATTTCAGCAAATTTGTTTTCCCCAGACAAAGAGAGACAGGCTAATAAATGCAGATGAAAGATAAAATGCAGCAGAAAGTGAAGGGGTAGGAGAAAAAGAATGAGTACTCTTGTCAGGGTGTGGTGATGAATGGTTAGCTATTATTTTCACTCAGGCATAACTGTGAATTGTCTTTGGACAAACTGAAGTTGCAGGTCAAGGTCAATACCTGAGTCAGGATTATGATTCAATGTCTGGAAGATGTTTCTTCCTCTCTTGCCACAGCTGATCCCCTGAAAAAGCAGAGGCAGTAGAGCAACACTATTAATATTTCAGCTCAGAAACTAGGGCTGTTTTCTAAGTGACTAACACATGCTAAAACTGCATGAAACAAAGAGAGGCTACATCTTTGTGAGTTTAGAGGAGGGTACCCAACTGCCCTCCAAGGATTTACCAGCACTGCATGCCTAATGCAGATGTTCAAGGCATGTGTTGCAGCTGGAAAAGGGAGAAAGCTAAAACCAACGAGAGCAAAATACTATGTTGCTTGAGACTTGTAAACAAAGCAGCATCGCAGCCGCATGGGCACCAGGTTGGAGGACTGCTGTTTTAAGTCTGACTACAAAACTCACAGGCTTATGGTTTAGCTCTCCAACCCGGTGGTAACTCAGACTTCATGGTAACTTTCAACCACAGACCTGAAACTTTTTATCTTGAAAAAAAAACATTTTACAAAGCCAAAGAAATGATAGACAGAAAATTAAGAAAAACTAAGATGAAGCATCCTCTGCTGTCTCCTAATTTATCCTGGTTTATGCATTTCATCACATTGGAAAAAAGCTATTAGTAATTTTACAGTCCTCCACCAGCTTGAGCTGAGGGCACTGAAAAGAAGTGCTCAGCAAGCAATGAACTGTCCTTAGCATATTTTAAAGACCTTCTTAGAGTTCCATGATGGTAATCCACTGGTCAAAATCCATTTCAATTTCAGTTGACTTGATTCATCTACATGAATGATTCTGCTATCACAAGAATAATCTGGATTTATATCCTTGGAAAAAACTGTACAACATCACTTGCAAGTTTTCACTTTCTGCTTAAAAGTGTTTGGAAAATGAAGGGCACTGAAGATTATCCGGTGTAACAGAAGACAGGGCGGAGAAGGGAATCAAGCTGCTCAAAAGTTTTCAACTCTGTAGCAAATTTTCAGAGGAGCAAAGGAAATATTTACTTTTTTGTGAAATGAGAAAAAGACTAAATGAAAGCCTAATAAATTCCCAAAGGGAACAGGAAAAGAAAAGATGTTAATGCAATTACTGCCGATAACATTTTGAAAGAGTGTGTGTGAGACAGAGAAATTAGTACATTGTCTTAGAATCTTTAATTAATGGCATGCAAATTGCACAACTTTCCATCCACTCTGCCCCAAGCCTGTAGCATTGCATGGGGTAGTTGCGACACAAGTGCAGGACCAGTCATTTTGTCTTGAAGCCCGTGCAATTTGCCTCAGCTCATTGTCACAACCTGTCCAGATTCCTCTGCAGGGCTTTCCTACCCTCAAGTGGATAAACACCTACCTTACTTGGTGTCATCTGCAAACTTACTGAGGGTGCACTCAAAGTATTCATTTTAAGGAGCTTTTTCCCATTTCAAAATGAATTACAAATTTCAGTGGAATTCCTCTGACTATTAACTATATACATATTTCTCCATTAGTGCAATGCTAGCTTGTTTTGGTCTTCTGTGACCTGACCTCCATCAGGTGTTGGAGCCAAAACTGGAAAAGGCCACATCCTATCACTTGCTGACTTGGTGGGACCAGGACAGCTTATTCTGGCTATAGCAGTGGGAAATCACTGTCTGGGTGAAGGAAAATAGAACTGAATACACAGAGGGGCTTATTAGACTAACCATAAGAACAGGTGAGACTGCAAGGTGGTTCGGATGAGAAGTTCAACTATTTTTTAAGTTTGTTAATAACTCAAAACCCTAGAAAAGGGATGAACTGTATCTTTTATATTCTCAGTAGTTTCTACCAGAAGGGTAAGGTTGCTATTTTGCTGCATACTGCTCATAAGCAAGCCTTATCTGAAGTTTTCCTTATGTGCAGTGCCAACACAGTAAACCAGACATTTTCTGTACTTCAGAGAAGTTCTTGGGCAAATATGCCCTCATTTCCTTTAGATCCAACTTCTTAGAATTCATACATGGCCCTAGCATGGGGTGGCTGGATTTCATCAAAGGTTTTTTTCCCTTAAGGATTGTTCTTCCCCTGATGTGCTCCTGTGACTCCCGCTGACACTAATGGGGGGTAATGCATGCCCAGAGGATAGCTCTGGTCCCCATCAGTGTGCAAGGAGATAGTGGGTTTATTGGGGAGGGATGGGAAAGGTACAGAAGGAAAAGCAAGGCTTTGAAAGGTGCGTAATTATAAGACGGTGTGTTAACAGTTAGGCAGTGTGTCGTACTTAGAATTTGGCACAGTACAGATTTGGTTTTCCTGATTAGAGAGGAGCATTTGAAAGAGTGGGGAGTGAGTGGGGAACAAAGCAAAGAGAAAATTCCACCCCATTGGTAAAACATAGATTGTGACTGCTGAACAGATTCCAGCAGTGCATTAGCAGAAATGAGATTGATGATGCAGCTCTTTCTGTGGGTAGCTGTGCATCACTTTCCCCGTGATTTGATTTCTCTTTGACTTCCATTAGACTGAGTGAGCATACAAGAGTGTTTATAGAGGAACCTGAAGAATTGGGGCCTGAGATGGTGTTACCGTGCAGGGAAGGTCTTTGCCTTTCTCCATGGGTGACAAACAGGAGATTAATGTTAACCCCAGAAGCACACTCAATAAGAATTCGCTCATGACATGATTTTTTTCTTATGGTAGCTCCCAATTCAGTCCTCACAGGCAGCTCACTGGGAGGAGGTGCAGGATTGAATATTACAGTGAAAGAAGAAAGAAATGAACAACAGTGAGACTGCATAGCACGAAGCGCTGCTCTGTAGTGCACCCAAGTGTTCATGCACGCATGCCTACTGAACTATGGCAATTCACTCTTCCAGGTCATACCTAAGTGGTGGAGACAACTGTGTTGTGTCCACTTCCAGGAGCCCTATTTCCCAACAAAGTATATTATAGACACAACCCTCACATAACAGTGTAGAGTCAGAAAATGCTGCAGATACCTATTTTTTTGCATTTAAATTTTATTTAATTTTTTTTAATAAGTAAAATTAAAATTAAATTTAATAATTTAAAATTCCTCCTTCCCTGTCTGCATGACTTTATAACCAATTTCAGCTTTACTAAAATGCACATCAGATCAAGGAATAGCAGTTTAAAAACAGCATCTTATAGGAGACTTTCACTTCACTTCTGGTACTAGACCTCTTTACTGGATTCTGCCTCAGAGTCTCTGTCAGACCTGTCCACCTCTCTTTTGATCTGTTTAACCTCTTTGATGCCAGCCACGATTACAAAGGGACATTCTAAGAGGTTTCTCTGGCTAGAAGGATAGTTCACTCCCTTCAGAAAAAACCTGAAATTGGCCGGCAAGGAAGAAAAGGTAAAAGAGCTATTTAGAAGATTGTATCTACCTGTCAATCCCCTCCTTGCAATGACCCAGGAGGAAAAAGAAGAAACTCCTTTATTTGATGATGTGGCTGTTAGAGCCTGTTTAGCCATAAGACCAACAAGAACTTTAAATGATGCATTAATTTCAACCTGGAGGCAGGATAAGAAATGTGCATATTACAGTAAAGGTTCTCCTGTGAGATTCCTGAGTTCACATGCTTGACCTGGCATGGGAACTTGTACAGCAAAACCTGTAAAAGAGACATGAATGATGAATCCTGTAAGAGGTGTCCCACAGTGTATCAGGGTTCAGGTCTGAATTGAAGTTCTCATGACTCAGCGTTGAAACAACCTAATAATACTTTTACTATACAGTTCGTAGCACAGGTTTTGGAATTTTTGAGGGCAAGGTCAGCCTGCTCCCATACGATGGAGGAGAGCCAAAGGCCTGAGGAGCATGTGCAGGTTGCTGAGAGGTACCTCTAAGAGCTTATCCACTCTGTTTCTTGCTTCTGTTGCCCCAGGGGTGGGAGTCACAGGTATGAAATTCCCCTACAGCTATTGTCACACATTTCTCCAACCACCACACTGTCCAAATCACTCCAATTGCAGTGATGCATGGCAGTGTTGGATTTACGGTTGGAATCAGTGACCTTCAAAGTCTTCTCCAACTTAAATGCTTCCATGATTCTAGGATTCTGTGATGTGGGAAAATGGCAGTGTGCCTGAGTGTATTGGTTTCTCAGAAGTTCTGGGAGCGTGTTAAGAGCTTGAGAGTTTGGCGAAGGGTAGGCTGGGACATCAGCTTGGCTGAATATGGCCCCTCTTTTGAAAACACAGTTTCAGTTACTCCCTCTGTAAAGCCTTACCATCTCCAAAGGTGACTACAAAATGGATATATAAAAGCTAATTTTATGAACTCATTAATTTGTTTCCAGTGCTGTCTTAATAGTTTCAGAGAATTATTTATCTACAAAGGACAGTAAAACCTTTTACATCTTCTCTTATTTCATTGCCCATCAGAGGCCAAGTGGGAAATAAAATCCCTGAAACCCATGCAATATCTGTGTCCTCTATTAAAGTAAACGGAGCAAAAATATTTTCTCATTGCATTTAGGAAGTCCTAAACTAGTGCAGTCAATTCTGCAGATAGATGTAATAGAAAGTTTTTCTTTGATATTCTTATGAACTGGAGGAGATGATAGATAGCACAGGAAGCAAATGTGTGGATGAGAGAAGACAGGATCCAGAGCAGAGAGTGTTCTGAATTACCTTTGCAATGTTATTTTTCCTTTGTGTTTGATACTGTGTGCAGGTTCCCTTTGCTGTGTGTGATTCTCATAGAAAATCCCAAAAGGGTTTAGCTTCACAATGGTGGGCGTTGCTGTGGTGCATATCATCTTTGGCCTTCTAAGCACGGGACAAAGAACCACCAGTTCTTTGCAAGCAGTGATGCGGTTATGGGAATATCCTATTTCCAGCTGCCAATTTTCCACTTTTATGGCTGGCTTAAAGAATTTCAAACCTACTGCCTCTTCTGCTTTGTGCAAAATATCATACACTGAATTTCCACTATCTGCATTAATGGGATGTGCAACTACTACATGTAAATAACAGGTGCCAGCCTGGAGACATATCTCCTTTGAAATTTCAGAGAGGTTCTTTTACGGCTCTAAGAAGGCTTTGAAACCTTTTCAAGTGCTGGGATTTTTATTTTCAGTAAGGAGAGCTATTTCTGCTTCCTCTCATTTTTTTCCCCCTCCCTTTGCTTTCTGGAGGATAGGGTAATGCTAGCTGGATTGGTATGTATGAACTCAAAGTATGCCTTGTTACTTACTGCTGTGTAGCTTCCTATGTTCTCTCTGGGGCTGTCAGGGGTCAGTTTGCACTGTTTGCATCTTGCCTTTTCCCAGCAAGGCTTTCCAGGAAGACAGGTTCACTACAGAAAACTGGGAAATTCAAAGGAGTTACTAGAGCTGATGTCAGAGCAATGCCTGAGGAGTGTTTCTCCATAGGGAATCTGTCTTCAGGACTTGATATAGCCCTTTAAGACTCTAAGCATACCTTTAGCCTCTCCTTATTTCAGTCTCACATTGATGTTGTGTGCCAAGGAGGGTGTATACCTAAATAATGTAAATGTAGTGTTATCCAAGTAACTCATGGACTTTAACCATTCTCAGGGGTAAACAGGGAACTGCTGTACAGGGAGCAGCTGTGCAGTCTGTCCTCACACCTCCCTTGGGTGTCACTGAAAGTGTGCCAGCAGAAACCTTCCTCCTCTTGATCTTCACCTGAATTCATCACATCCTTGCCTCAGTGCTGACCGTCACCCCATCTTCCGTGGGGGTTTAAAAGAAATCAAGTGGTCAGGTGAAGAATAGCCAATGGCTTGTACTTAAAGGTCAGGACACTTGCCAAGTTAGTGGACATACATCACTATTTGACCACCTTCAGGTGCAAATGTGCCTGAGAGCAGTTTCTCACTGTACAGCTGTCACAAACATGGGTCTAAGAAAATGTTTGTTATTTCTCTGTCTTTAACTATATGAGAACGGGATTCTGCTATTATTCCGTTCTTGATTTTTCCCCTTAGGTTGTAACATTCTGATTTAACTGTCCATATGCCGACTTGTTTCTCATCCTTGCTCTTTGTCAGTGTAAGAGTGGCATGTGAAGCTGATACATATATGTGATATAAATTACTTTTGGAAACTAACCCTGGGTTGGATTTTCTTTATTCTTTAATACAAAAATTCCCTTTTCAAAAGTAGTTATGGGCCAATCCAGTTTCACTGAAGTCAATAATCTTACAGCAGTTTAAAACAGGTGCAGAGGTGATTCTGTAGAGCCAAGACATTAAAGAACAAACAGATCTGTTCAAGCAGTTTGTAAAAGACAGATGTAAGAGACTAAATAATTACCCAGTTCATCTTCCTAATGTAGGATTGTTCCGGGTTCGTTAACTAACACTTTATTAAAGGTGTTCCAAGTGATAAGGTTTCTACCATTTTCTTCATCATTTCCTCACTATTAAAAAAAAAATAAAATCATAATATAATGTTCCTGGCCTTCAGTACAGGTACAATTTCTTCCCAGTTTCTGCTAGGGGACATTAATGGTAATGAGACCTTGAGCTTCATGTGTGATTTTTCGTCTCTTCTCAGATATTTCCTACTTTAAGGCCTATAGAAGGTTATTTTATGTTTTTTTTTTTTTTTTTTTTTTTTTTTTTTTTTTTTTTTTTTTTTTGCTATCACTGTATCATGCAGTTCTTTCATGGTCAGGATGGGCTTTCTAGTTCTCCTGCAGAATGAAGCACCTATTGAGAGGACATAGTGGAAGTGTGCTACTGCATAGTATGTATTGTGTAGGGCGATGTCTAATGAGGAGTTTGCTAGGATGATTCCTGTAAGGCCTCCAAGGGTAAATAGAAAGATGAACCCGGGTTGTGCTTAGTATGGGGGTTTTGTCTCATGAAGTCATTAGTGTTGATAGTTTTAGGATATCAGTTGTGTTTATAGTGAGGAAGATGGAAGTTGTTATTAGGGTATATATAGATGTAGAAGGTTAGCAAGGTTAGTTTTGGATTGTAGATGATAATGATGGCTGTTCAGCCTAGGTGAGAGATGAATGAGAAGGCCATGATTTTTTGGGGTTGTGTTTGGTTAAGCCCTATTCAATCATCCAGGTTGATAGACATGATGGACATGGTGGTAAGTACTGTGGGGTTTAGTGAGTGTGATGTAAGGAGCAGGATAACGGCTGGTGAGAGTTCTATTACTGTTGAGAGAAGTAGGGCTGTGGTGAGGGGTGACCCTTAAAGTACTTCAGGGAATCAGAAATGGAATGGGGTTGGACCTAGTTTGATGGCAATTGAGGCAGTTAGTAGGAGGCATGATGGGGGGTAGGTGGGTTGGGTGATATCTCATTGTCTGGTAGATCATGTGTTGGCTATACTTGAGAAGAGTACTAGTGCTGAGGCGGTTGCTTGTACTAGGAAGTATTTGGTTGTTGCTTCAATAGCTCATGGGTGATGGGATTTTGAGATTAGAGGGATGATGGCTAGAGTGTTAATTTCTAGTCCATCTCAGGCTATTGTTCTGTGGTTGCTTGTAGTTGTGATTGTTGTTCCTAATAGTAGGCTTAAGGCTGAGATGAATTTTGCAAGGGGAGTCATTAGCAGGTGAAGGAGTTGAACCATCATTTTCAGGGTGGGGGCCGGATAGCTTTGTTAGCTGACCTGACTAGGAAATAATTTAAAGGAAGTATGGGGGATTTTGATACCTTTCATGTAAGTTCAATTCCTGCTCTTCTAAGTTTATTGGGAAATGAGAGGATTAGTGTAGCTCTATGTTCACTTTATCAAGTGACCCTTACATTTGGGGACATTTCCTTAGGTAAGGAGGTAGGCGAGCTTAAGAGATTGGTATGGTGGTGTAAGGATAGTGTTAGTGGGGGAAAGTTTTTTCAGAGGAGTTATATGAGTTGATCGTATTGGAATTGTAGGTAGGAAGCTTGGACTCACAGAAAGCTTGAGGAGAGAAGTAGGGTTTTTGTGGCTAAGACAAGTGGGAATAGTTCTGAGAGTGGGTTAAGTGTGCTAGGGCTTAGGAATAGGAGGGTGGTTAATATGTTTATTAACATGATGTTTGCTTATTCGGTTAAGAAGAATAGGGTGAAAGGTCCTGTGGAGTAGTCTACATCGAAACCTGAGACTAGTTCGGATTTTCCTTCGGTAAGGTTGAATGGAGAGCGGTTTATTTCAGCTAGTGTTGAGGTATACCATATTGAGAGAGTTCAGGAGGAGAATATGAGGTACAAGGGCTCTTGTGAGGTGGCGAGGGTGGTTATGGTGTAGTTTCTGCTTAATATAATTATGGATAGGAGGATGATAGCTAGTGTCACTTTGTAGGAGACGGCCTGTGATATTGCTTGTAGTGTGACAATTAGGGCATATTTTGAGTTTGATGCTCACTCTGATCGCAAGATTAAGTAGACCGCTAGGCTAGGAATTGATAGGAGGAAGAGAAGGCCCAGATTAAAGTCTACAAGGGGGAATGGAAAGAGGAGGGGGGTTCAGATTATCAGTGTGAGGAGGACAGCTAATATTGGGGTTGTGATGAATAGGAGTGGTGAGGATGTGGAGGGGTGGATAGGTTCTTTGATGAATAGTTTGATTCCATCACCCACAGGTTGTAATAACTCAAGGGGGCTGACAATATTTTGTCCTTTTCGGGATTGTATGTATTTTAGGATTTTTCATTTGATTAACATAAGGAATGCTACGGCAACTAGAATAGGGATTATATAGGTTAGTGTGATAATGAGGTAGGTTGGAGGGATGTTTGGCCAAGTCATGGTGGGAGCTAGAGAGAGGATTTGAACCTCTGGGATAAAGGGTTTAAGTCTTTTTCATTTGACAAGCTCTGCTACACTAACAACCTTTTTTGGGGTGGGGGTGTAGTCCTTTGGTGATTTAGTTCGAGGCACCGCTTGGGGAGAGGGCATGCTTGAGGTACTGGCCCTACCTTTCCAGTCCTTTCGTACTGGGGAAGGTTAGTCATAGATAGAAACTGACCTGGATTACTCCATTCTGAACTCAGATCACGTAGGACTGTTAATTGTTGACCAACCAAACCCTTAGTAGTGGCTGCACCTCTAGGATGTCCCGATTCAACATTGATGCTGCAAACCTCCTTGTTGATAGGGGCTCTTGGGGGAGATTGCGCTGTTATCCCTCGGGTAGCTTGGTTCATTAGTCAATTTTATTGGATCTGAGTACTGTTGGCATGTTGAGGGGTTACCCTTGGTTAAGGGGTTTGGACTTGTTTTTGGAGGATTTTTTTTTCTCTAAGGTCACCCCAACCTAAAAATATTAGCCAGTGTTTTGGGTAGTGGGACTGGTAGGTTTTGGGTTGAGTGGGTGTGTTTGATGGCCATAGATTTTAAAGTTCTACAGGGTCTTCTAGTCTTATGTATTTATCCCTGCTTTTGCAATGGGAGATCAGTTTCACTGATTGTCTGCAGGAGACAGGTAAGACCTCGTTGAGCCTTTCATACAAGTCTTGATTTATGGGACAATTGATTGCTCTACCTTTGCACAGTGAGGATACCACGGCTGCTAAATGTGGTGTCACTGGGCAGTCATCACCTTCAATACCTGTTTGGCTGAAGGTTATGTTTTTGGTAAACAATCAGGCCTTGAGTTTGCCATGTTCCTTTTGCAGATTTTGATTGCCCTAGTGTGCACTCCTGGGTTGGGTTAACAGGATGTATTCAATGTTTGATTGAGGGGAGAGCTTTGTATTGTGGTTGTTCTGTTAATGGTGTGTAGGTTGGCGCTTAAGGGGATGTAGTATCCTGGTTACTCATTCTAGCATTGACTCACCTATTGCTATAGGTTGGCCTGTTAGGAGTGTAGGGAGTAGGGTTGGTTTTGGACTATTTTTTTTAGGAGCTTTGGCGCATTCTTTAGGGGTGGCTGCTTTAAGGCCCGTGAGTGTGATGTGGGGTGGTGTTATCAGCTAGCAGAGGTTGTGTCCTTTTTTAAAGGGGCTGTACCCCCTTTTAATAGCTCTTAGTCCATTACATGGGGGTTAAGTTGGTTTGTCTAAGGGGAAGAGGCCTAAGGGGGAACTTAAATTCATTTTGCAGGCAACCAGCTATCACCTAAATTGGTTGGCTTTTCACCCCTACTAACAAGTCATCCAACTCTTTTGCAAGAGAGACGGATTAGCTCAGGGCAGCTGCTTGTGAGTTGCTCACTTGGGTTTCGGGCTGGTAAGCTTAAGTTAGCTTTGTCTGGCTGTCCTTGCTGGATCATGATGGGAAAGGTACAAGGGTTTGTCTTTGCTGTGTTGTGCTTGGTTTTCATTGTTATTTCATCTTTGCCTTGAGGTACTTTCTCTGTGGCATCCAGGTTGTACTTTTCTATCGCTTATACTAGATTGGGAATAATGTTTTAGTTGAATGGAGTAGTGGGTTCTTGCTTATCATTAGTGAAGCAAGGGTAGGCTTCAGGGTGATCTGGTGTGAGGCAAACATCTTTCAGGTGTAAGCTGAATGCTTTGTGTTGCAGCTACTCCTTGGTGTGCTAAGTACACCTTCTGGTACACTTACCTTGTTACAACTTACCTCATCTTCAGCTGCTTGTTGTATTAGTTAATGGACTAGGGGGCTTGTGAGGAGGGTGACAAGTGATGTGTACGTGCCCTAGGCCCAGCTTGGAGAAGGCTCAATTGTCCTACTTTACTGCTAAATCCACCTTCTAGGGTCAGGTTTCGGGCCTCTTTTTGTTAGGTTTTCTATTTTAGAAAATGGTAGCCCATTTCTTCCACTTAGGAGGCTATACCTTGACCTGTCTTGTTAGTGTGTTTTGGGCTGTTAGGCTCACTATTATGCCCTCACAGAGGCGGGCTGATGATGGCAGTATGTAGGCTGTTTTGGCAAGAAGTGGTCAGGTGAATCGTGGGTTATCAATTATAGAACAGGGCACTGTTCTTAGGTGGGTTTAGGGCACTGCCAAGTCCTTAGAGTTTCAAGTGTTTGTGCTCATAGTCTTGGGCAGATGTTTGTGTGTGGAAAACATCAAGATTTAGGGCCAGGCTCAGTGGGGTGTCTTATCCCAGTTTGTGTTCTGGCTTTCATGGAGTATGATAGGTCGTGGGTTGTTTTTAGGTTGGGCTTCAGGGTACCTTGGGCTTATGACGGCTTGGGCTGTGGCTTGGTGTTAGTTGGTTATGATAGACTGAGGCCACTGTTTATGGTTAATTTGCCGTTAATTTGGGTCTCTTGTGTGACCGTGGTATCTGGCACAAGATTTACCAACCCTGTTTGCTCTAACTAAGTCAGGCTTATGCTTATTGCTTAATGTCAACTGCTGCTGAATACCTGTGGGGGTGTGGCTGGGCAGGGCATCTTGGGCTGTGTAGGAGTGCCTGACGCCTGCTCCTTTTGTCTTGGTAAGAGGTTGGGGGCATTTGCATTGGGGCGCAGATACGTGCATGTACATGTTGAGCAAAAATTAATGGTAAGGTTAGGACTAAGTCTTTTGTCCTTGGGAGGGTGGCATCCATCTTGGCATCTTCAGTGCCATGCTTTGGTTTAAGCTGCAGGGACAGGGTTTGTTTGTTTGCTTGTTTGTTTGTGAGTTGGTATGGTTTAGGTAGGTTGGGGTGGTGGATGTTAGTGGGTAGGATAGTGAACATTAGTAACTGAGATGGTGAATGTTGGCGAGTGAGGTAGTGAATAATAATAAGCAAAATAGTGAATATTAATAAGCAAAATAGTGGATGTTAAGGAATAAAATAGTGATTGTTAACAAACAAGATAATGCCTTGGGATGATTCGTAAATTGAGTGGTGAGTTTGTTTTGTTTGTGAACACTTGTCAAAGAAAGAAAATTTGTTGGAAGTTTTATGAAAATTCATTTGGAATGTCTCATGTTTTAATGCTTAATGTTAATTGGGGATTTAGAGGAGATAGAAAAGTGAAACATTATGTCTTGCAAGCATTAATCAAGTAGTATCATAGTAAGCTGATTGTGAGAATACCATAGCCAAATGTAAACCAAAGTGCATGAGCGTTAAGATGGTATCCCATATACTTCAACTGCTTCATTCAAGCAACCTCTTAGGACCGCAACTACGCCTCAACGCATTGTATGCTAACGTCAACAGATAGTATTTACCCATTGCACTGGAAGGGCTGAGTGAAGAAGCCCCAAAAAAAAGAAATACCAGAGGCGCCAGAACTTTAGGATTACAAGGCAGAGTGCCCACAAATAGATAACCAGATGATTCTGTGAAGGTGACAGTGCAGTGAATCAACCAATTCATGTCCCTGACCGAGAAACCAGAGGCGCAAAACTGCAAGAAGTGTCAGGGGTGTAGGGCAAAAGAAAGGGCCTGAAGCTAGTCATGAAGGACCTTACATACACTGGCTTGCTGATTTCTCGTGAGAAGCCCAATCAATAAATAACCCAATACCTGAAACTAGTGCATCAAGAGATTATTTAAGTACCCATGGGCCACTACCATTAAATTCTCATACTAGAACACTTCCATATACTCGAGCTAGAAAATTAAAGAGCACCATTACCTTGACCTTAAGCCAATTGTCACCAACCATTAAGGCATCTATTCCAAGAAACAAAACTGAGCTGTACCACCCACTATCCAATAGTACAAGTTATGGGATAGAATATAAAATATCTAATCCACAGTAAGTTACTGTAATGTATATAGGATAGCTATTGAATGCCCGATACATATAGCCTAAAGAAATTACCCCACAGTACACTGTGGGGGGTAGGGAGAGCCCCTTATGGTGCAAGGTTCTTATAGTTGAGGTACCAACAATGGTTTTCTGGCCATAAACCTTGGGTAGGACCCAAGTGAGAACTTTATGACCTATTTTGTACTATTTTTGGAAATTGGGTTTGTTTTGGCGGTGCTGTTGGTTGCTTCTAACCCATCCTCCCATTATGGAGTTGTTGGGTTGGTCTTTGGATCTGTTGTGGGATGTGGGTGGTTGGTGATTTTGGGGGTTTCCTTTGTGTCCTTGGTCCTTTTTATGGTTTATTTGGGCAGAATGTTGGTGGTCTTTGTGTATTCTGTTTCATTGGTGGCTGATCCATTTCCTCAGGTTTGGGGCAGTTAGCGTGTTGTGGGGTATGCTTTAGGGCTTGTTTTGGCTATTGGTGTGGGGTTAATTGTTTGAGGATGGGGGAGGTGGAGGGTTGGGTGGGTACTGTTGATAGAGTGAGAGTGTTTATTGTTTGATTGGATTTTAGTGGGGTGGCTTTATTTTACTTTTGTGGGGCAGGAATGTTTTTGGTGGCTGGTTGGGGATCGTTGTTAACTTTGTTGTTTTTGAGCTTGTGCAGGGCTTGTCTCATGGAACTATTCAGGCAGTTTAGATCAGAAAGTAGTTTAAAATGCTAGCTTTGGGAGTTAGTGATGGAGATTTAGCCCTCTTTTTCTGATTTAACTCTAAGAAGAGGCAGTCTTCTTTTTTTGTTTTACAAGACCAATGTTTTTTGTAAACTATTAGAGTTTAGTTGAGGATCCTGTTTTTTAGGAAGGAGGTGATAGGGAATAGAATTAGGATGATGGTAGGTTAATGAGGCTAATTGTCCAGTGATGATGAATGGGTGTTCTACTGGTTGTCTTCCCACTCATGTTAGGATAAATAGAGATTTGTATTGGTGGGCGAGCAATGAATGCTAGTGAATGTCAGTGGATAGGATAATGAATGTTAACGCACAAAATAGTGAATGTTAAGGAGTAAAATAGTGAATGTTAACAAACAAGATAATGAAAGTGAATGTAAGACCCCACCAGTGAGAGGCTGTTTTTGAAAGAGAACCAATGCTAAGCTCTCTTCTCAGACGCAGGGTGACCAGCTAACCTATTATCTATTAACAGCACCAGGCCTGGTCACAGTACAGAGCCCTTTCCTACTTTACCATGAGTACCTTTTGGTCCATCAGCACCTAAGGGCCCTCATCCCCAGCATGCTTATTGCACCCACAGCCCCCGGTCCCTTCTAAGCTTTACTTGGCATTGTTGTTTCTCTGTTTTCTTGTCTTCAGTACTTTTCGAACATCCCATACAATTCCCTGCCCTACCATTATCACTTGAGTTTCCCCAAGTCAGACCTAATCATGTTATTTTTCACTAATCTTCTCACGCTTCTTTGGCAAATACTGAGGCTCCTAATCTGACAGCAATAAAAAAAGAAAACATACAGAACCACCTTGAATGAAGCTCCTTTCACATAAAGCATAGGGACACACTTGGAGATGACTTAATTCCCTTTTCCAGCTTTATAGACTGCTAGACATAATCATTATCATCTCAGAGCTAAATCTACAAGGAAGCTACAGAAACTGCTTTTACAGTTTGCCCTGGCTATGGTCCCCTTCCTCCCCTCATTTCCTGACCCTTCACACCTCCTAGGAGCTGAAGAAGGAGGTAATGATGGGTGCTGAGCATTGGGAAAACTATCATTGACTCTTTGCCAGCTGCTATTCAGAAAGCACTGCCAGTCCCTGCCACCATTCCCTTCTGTCATTGCATGTCCTCTTTGGTGTTTACATTACAGACATCGATACCAGCTGCAAATGTCACAGATGTGTCATTATTAATTCTCTTTTACATTGGAGGCTGCTCTGAAACAAAATCTGGGTATTGACAGCAATTCAGAAACATGAGAAATGTCACTGAAGAGCAGCTGGCAATAGAGGTTTACCATGTAACAGAGGTGGGAACTGGATTTCTCCCCTCACTTTACTCATTGCCTACAAGGTCTCTGCCACCTCCATATAGTTTCAGGAATGAAGGTGAGGAATTCTGTATCACTAGATGTATAGTGTGGGGCTGACCTTATCTAGAGACCAAGGAGAGGTGAGCTGGGGACCCAGTCCACCAAAGTATCCTGGTTTCTATTTCCTGCAGCATGGATTATATTTGCTGCAGTACTAAATGTGAGTGAAAGAGAAAAAGCAAGACTCTATTACAGTCCTCATTTCTTTACTAATGTTGGCTGTAAATGTTTATCATGTAGCTCAATGCACCCTGTTGAGCCAGTAGAAAAAAACCAAATGAAGCAAAGGAAGGTAGCTTTATTAATGTCTCTCTGATCAGAATGTTTTTATGGTGGTGAAAGGACCTAGATATGATCGAAAGTAGAACCTTGCTTGAGCTAAAAAACAAGTTCTGACGTAAGACACTTGAGAGGAATATTTATATAAATGGAAGTACAAAGGAAGAAAGAGGGAGGGAAGGCTGTAATCTTGATCAGGCATGTGAAGAAGTGGAGGGGGACAGTGGCTCTGGGAAAGACATGCCTGCTGGGAAAGTTAATTATTTGTTATTATGGGATGGTTCTCTTCTAGGCTTTGAAAAACTGCCTTTTTTTTTTTTTTTCTCTCTTTTTTTCATTTTTTTTTTTCCTGTCAAGACAGAGTGTTTGGCCATTTGACTTGAGCCTGTCTCCCTAGTTTAAACAAGATTAATACTTTGCCTTGTACATTGTGATGCTGTGATTTGACAGATCTGACTGAAACTCAGGAGATCACAGCTTTGCTTTCAGCTCTGTCACCAGCCTGCAGGGTGACCTGGGCCAAGTCATGTCATCAATCTTTGTCTCATTTACTTGCCTTAAAGTGGGGCTAGTGGGAATAACCTATTTTTATTTTATTTTTTTTAGCTTATATTTTATTAGAGTACCCTAGATAAAAATGTTGGATTCAAGCTTGTGTGGAAAGGAGTAGTGATGCTTGGTCACATATATTCAATTATCTATTTTTACATAGCTAAACTGATAGACACTGCATGGCTCTTTTTCTTCCTGATTGCTTGAAGTAATCTTTTATAACACTCAGAGATAGAAGTCCTGTAGCCTACACACTGGAAAAGGACTATTCCTATAAGGTGCCTTTGAGGAGTTTCATTCTTTGCCACCTTGCCCTTTCTAGGCTTGGTGGGTTGCTAGCATGATGCTGCATCTTCGTCAAGTCAATAAAACATTGAAACCACCATGTAGCACAGCATAGCATAGTTCAGAAGTGGCTATACTGGCTTTGACACTCATTCAGCTTGACCTAATTTTCCCTGATTTTCAGCATGAGCACAGCTAATGCCCCTGAATTATTTCCAATACTTGCGCTCAGAGATTTTGTGCACTGTGCACTGGAGTACTGTTGGCACTTCTCAAGCAAACCAGATGTTCAGCAGATCTGAATAGTTATATTTACACCGTATTTTCATCCTTGGCATGAACCTTGGGCTTTGGCTCCGCACACCATGCTCAAGCTGGTCTCAGCTACTTCAAAGTGGTACAGAGCATCTTGCCCAAGTGTGGTGGAAGCCTGGCCTTGCTGCCCTCTCCTTCCTTCCCCCTCCCCTTGAACACCCGCATCTGCTGAAGTAGGTCTGACCTAAGAGGTTTATGATGTGCCCTGTGCAAGACAGAGGGCACTAAAGCCTGGACTGGTATTTGGAATGAGAGATAAATCAGAGTTCTGACCATGGCTTGTAATATGGGATGGACAACACGGAACAGCTCTTTAGGGCAGCTGCTACAGGGCTGATCAAGAATAGGGCCTTTTCCAGGCAGACTTGTTCCCATATGGATTCCCAAAACATAAACATGAGGCTGAAGCATGGCTTGGGGTGATGAGTTCTTTCCATTGTACCATGAGCCTTTTACTCTTTTCTCTCTCTGGTGACTGCTATTTCTCTTTGCAGTAACATGCAAGAGCAGCCCACATGCTGGGCATCAAATGGAAATTATATGGATTCACATCTCAGCAATTTATCTTTTGCTGGCTTGTTTGAAACTCAAAGTACCAATCTGTTTTTTAATACCTTGGGTGCCACTAAATTTGAAGTGACTGTTAGGGATAGCTATGCAGATTCATAAAGCTTTTTACATAGCCTCAGCTTCAATATAGATGGATGTCTTTCTTTCTTTATTTGTCCCTATAGAAATCTTAGAGTCAGTAGGTAGACATCTAGTCAGGCTTTGGGGTTGTTTGGCTGGGATCTGTCACACTCCTAAGAAGCTTGGCACCCACATATGATTTGGTATGGATTTTGTACACAGTCTTAAAGCTATTGGGGAAACAAAAATAAATTCAGGACTATACATTACCAAGCTCGATTTTCATTCCAGCTATTGTTTTTATGAGAAGCCCAGAGCTTAACAATCCAGTTTCAGTATTTGGAGCATCATTTAATCATCCCATTTGTGCAACCACCAAGCAAACACATATTCCCTATCTTAAAAACTGTTGGGAAGGGGAAGAAGATAACAATGGTGTAATTAGCTGTAGTCACCATCAAAAAGTATGTAATGAAACTAAACTTAAACATTGCAAAAGATGGTGACACCAAAACTATGTTGATTTGGTATCTGAATCACCTAATTAGACACAGACATAAAGTGCCTTTTGCAGGTAGCTGCCCTCCCACTGCTGCAACAGAGGCCTGAGCAGGGCACATGGGGAAACTAAAATTTCACTACTATTGTTTGACAGTCTGTATCTGATGGCTTTAAACAGTCCTAAATCCTGCCATATAAAAACACTTTTTAAAGTGTGCTTGAGAGTGGGAGGGAACTAAAAATTTGTGGGACTTTTTTCTTCTTCCTGGCTCTTTCCCAGTGGTAGTTATAGGCACTGAGTGTATGTGCAGGCACACAGTCACATGCTCTATCTTTATAATGAGGGAATAAAAAGTATGGGAAGGTCTCCTGGCGCATAAACAATTAAAGAGTAAAAAATAAAATGAAAAAAAAAATGCTTAGGATAACAATAGGGCTGTATTCTCTTCACTGCTTTGCAGCCCAGACTCCAGTGAAACAGGGACTGGAAAAACTGCTGAGGAATCAGGCACAGCTCTGTCTGTTGTGCTATGAGTTTTTTTCTGTGATACAGGTAGATGGGACAGAAGGTGTCTTGGCCTGATCCCAGATCCCTGGATTTCTTCTGCTGAAAGTGATCAGCCTTCAGCCCTGGGATGATGTCTGGACCAGGAACACTGCAGGTGTCTCACTGTTACCAGGCTGGCTTTGGTTGTTGTGCCTCCTTCCAGACGGATAGTCCTTCACTTTTTGGGCATGGACTGAAGGCTGACCTGGAGAGGGATGGATTTAGGCATGTGCTCAATACTTTCTCTCAGTGCTAGCTAGTTGGAGCTAGAACAACTAGCAGATCATACTCAGCAAAGCAATAATACCTGAAAAAAAAATACTACTTAATTCCTTAAGGTACTGGTGTTCCAGTGGGAACATCTCCATTTACTCTGAGTTTGCTCAGAAACATGACTAATTAGCAGATATTTATCAACAACTAGACTGTCTGGAACACTCTTCTGAGCCCTTTACACAAGTGGACCACCTCTATTGTTAGTTCAGGGAGACTTTCCAGGTTCTACCCATGGTCACAACCAGGAGCTGAAAGGCTTGAGTTGCACAGCTACTACAGTGAAGCTGTCCCAACTTGAGGCACTTAACTGAGCCACCAAAGTTGTCCAAGGCTTCTTTCAATGCCAAAGGACAAAGCTAGGTATCTCCAGCCCATGGCCTGAATCTAAGCAGGCTGAACCACAGAGGGCAACAGATGTGGCAGCACTACTGACTGCAAAAAACAGCAGCTCTCATTCTGTGCCTGCTGACAGAGGAATTTTGGGGGTATAAATCCAGCTCCATCAGCAGATTATCTGTGAGTTGTGGGCATATTATAATTCTCTAAGGGCACTGCTGTGTAGATGTCCTTTCTTGAGACTTTTTAAGAGAGGCTTCATTACAGGAGGAAGTGATACAGCACCACGTTATTTCAAAGGGGAACAAAGCTTGCTGTAGAGGTGTGAGCAGAATCCTGGCAGCTCTCTGTAGTCGAGATAACATTTCTCAGTCTTCATTAGGAAACAAAGTCTTTATATTTAAGCTTATTTTTGTTTTTTTGCAAAATTGTATCAAGTTCTGTGGAATTCCCGCAGGAGAAAACATTTGTAAAACAAAAAGGTATTTAGGATCCCATTTCAAAATTTCTGTTTGAAACATGAATATTGTAATATTGTCTCTGTATTTTCCTACGCATTTTTCATATTTCTGGTTTGTGTATGTATTCTTTCATGACATCACTGTTGAAAAGTTCTCATTTTAATTTTAGCACAATTAAGCAGTCTGTTGGATATCAGTGAAACCAGGAGTCAATCTGATTCACAAAAAGAGGTAAGATGTTCTAATTAGCTCAGTGTAATTGCCCTTAATAATTGAAAGTGGACAAATACCAGGATATTTCAATGGCAACTTGTTGTCTTACTGTTACATACTGACAGCTGTGGGAATGTTATGTGGTGTTAACTATATAAAAATATTTTAAAAACCTATATAAAATTCAGATTTTTTTTTTTTCTAAAGTTGGGTAAGAAATATTGGAAGGATTAAAAAAAAAATCAAAATTGATTCTTTATGAAAGTCCAATTTTTTCCTTTTTTAATTGGAATTCTACTTCCATATTTGAAATTGAACCTGCAGTTAAGAAACCTCCAAAACATCTGACTGTAATGGTTTAAAACTGCAGTGCCTCAGCTGTTTTCTTTCTGCTAGCGCTGACAAACATTCTCAGAGCAAGATTCAACAAGCTCTTATTCATTTCCACAACACACTTCACTTGTATCTGTAACTAAAGGTACCACACTTGATAAAGAAAGGGCTGGAGCAGGGTCTCTTGTTGCACCCTGTCATTCAGTCTGAGTCAGAGGCAATGACCTGCAGGAGGAGAAGATAGCAAACAGCTGGAGGCAAAGCATTTCAGCTGGTCTTGGATGCCTGCCTGCCTCCACCTGGTACTCTGCATCCCATAGCCAGCAGCAGCCACAGGCATATCTCATCCTGCTTTGTCTTAATTTCCCCTCTTGTAAAGAATATAACTGATAATGCAGCTACCTACCTCAGAGGAGTGCAAGAATTAATTAATGTTAGCAAAGTCCTTTGAAGATAAGATCTAAGTATCATTATTATTAATAATTTACCTGCAATTTGCTCTGTGCCTTAAAAGACAGAAATAATTTACCATGAAATGATGTGATACTACCTAGGGCTATATTAAGGTCTTGAATGGATGCGAAGGGCTTACATTACCGTTAATGTAAACTACTGCATAGAGGTGCCAAAAGGCAGAACTGGGATTTATGTAAATAACCAGACAGGACCTCATTATATCACACAGAATTAGTATTTATAGGATACAAAGATCTTATGAATTATAAGTCACCCATTTCCTGGAATCGGTACAGAGGAGCAGATTTTTGAAAGACAGCCTCTTTAAGAGAGGTAAAAATTAATTCATAATATGCACTTAAAGACAACAACAGGAAAGACCTAAAGATTTATTAGTCTGAGAAGCAACACGCTTCTTTCCTTTGTTTCCTCAAACTGACACAACAATCCCCTTGAATAACTTACCTCTCACTGTTTAGTCCATTCATTATTCTAAAAAGATACTAGGCATAATCTTCATTGAAAACAGTTGCTTTGCCAAGAAAGTGTAGGTTTAAACTTCAAGAGAACAGTGCAGAAAAGCCAAGAGACCCATGAACAGTATCAGAGACCAGTGACCGCTCCTCTTGTCAGAGGACCCAGAGAAAGGAGAACCATGGGCACTCTCGGTTTTTTGGAGAGAAAATAAGGCAGTTCCAGCAAATATTTCAGTCCTTCCTGGACCTGGAGAGCAGAGGGATGCTCACAAGAAGAGCCGTTCATGGCTCACATTCTACTGCTCAGCAACGACCCACACTGCAATAATTTGCTACTGAGTTAACTTTTCTTTGCGTGACAAATAAAGGTAAGCCAACAGCAGTGCTTCATTAATCTCTCCTTTAAACCTTTTCTGGGGATCGAGACACGTTTTACTTTTATAGTTTATGAAGACACAGCCCAGAGGTATCAAAAGGAAGAGAAATATACCCATCTGAATAAAGGATTCTTGGCAGGCGCCACAGTTATGAGATGAAACAGGATGACTCTGGTGTCAGTAGAGAATATCATCTCTCCCAGTCTGAGGCCAGGCTCTGGGCAAATTTTATGCACAGCGAATAGCAAGCAGCATGAGGAAGACTTAATATTTTTAATAGCTGATAAGCTTTGTCCAAGTTTTTATCATATCTGTGACATAGCATCTTCCTGAAGCCTTATCAAATTTATATCTCCAAGGTTAACCAAAGGTAATACTAATGAGGATGAAATAGCAGAGATGATGAACTCCAGCTGCTGGAGAGAAGGTGAGAACGTAAATCATTTGCCTGTGAGCAAGTCTTCACAGAAGAAAGTGACAGTGCCGGTGTAACTGATTAGACAGTCTCCAACCACACTGGAGGAGCTGGAGTGGACACCCTAAGGTGTCCCTAAGGAGCCAAGTATCTCCAATCCTTGGTGACAACAGAAACATGATTTTTGCCTGCCTGGAGACAAAGACATAGATACTCTCTCTGATTCTTCACTTTACAAGCCAAAGCAGTGGGAAAACCTTCTATTTGTAGTCTGCAGATTTACGTAACTGAGCAAATCATTCATAACTGAGGATTCTAGTGGTTAGGATTTGGTGCTCCCACCGCTAGGATCCTGGTTCAATTCCCAGTCAGGGAAAATTAACTTTCAGCTCAGGAGGGGATGCCTTCAGCGCATGATCGGGGGGGAGGCTTGGCATGCCGGAGCTTCAACTCAGAGCAGCAACAGGCACCGAGGGAGCCTTAAGTCCTCGACAGGGCTTGCCCAGGAGCCAGCAGCTCAGCGGACACAAGGAGCTGACTCACAGGGGTGGTGCGGTGGTGCCAGGAGGCGGCACCAGCCCTGACTGGGTAAAAACCTGCCCCAGGGAGAGCGAGCTACCAGGAGCGTGGCAAACAGGGAGGGCAAACAGGGCAGGTTTGAGGCAGCTTGTGAGGCAGTTCTCGCGGGCAGGCGAGCGGGATGGTGAGCACTCGCTGCATGACCAGGGCCTGGTCTGAGAGCTCTGCTCTGGCTGCCCCAGCGGTGGTCAGTGCAGGCACCCAGACAGAACTGATGAGAGGAGAGGGTTCGGTGAAGAGCTCGGGGTGCAGAGAGCGCCCGCACTGCTCTGCTGAGGGGAGGGTGCGCCATGGGCGGGGCTGCACTCGGTGC